>PVJH01012706.1:0-63195 GCA_004026705.1 Nesogale talazaci
GTTAAAGGGCTGAGCCCCGGTGGCGTTGTGATTGTGCACGGGACTGCGGCCCACTAGGATGGAGGTTCAATTCCGGCTCCCAGGAGCAAAGGCTAAGCCTCCTACTCCCACCACCTGAGGGCAGTGATGCCTAAAAAAAAAAAAGTTAAAGGCTGAGCCCTGGTAGCATAGCGGTTGAGTGCAGGACTGCAGCCCACTGGCTTGGCGGTTCAAATCCAACAGCAGCAAGGCTGGGCCTCCCACTCCTACCAGAGGGCAGTGATGCCTAATATAAAAAATTAAAAAAAAAAAGTTAAATTCACATAACCCAGGTGACCATTTCATGGTGTACAATCCTGTGGCCTTTAGTACATTCACAGTGTTATGAGCACAAGTTCTTCTTGTGTCCATTGCCACTTCTCTCTTCCTTCAAAACCCTAGTTTCTTTGACTACCTTGTCTTTGCACTATGTTTCTCCCCAGTGCTGCTGTCTTCTTTGTCGACTCATTCATTGAAGCTTCTATCCCTCACTTACCTCCTCTCTACACCCCTGCCTGTCTCCAATTTAGGTGACCGCCCAGTGATCTGTCAGCGGGCTGACTTCCCCGAACTCCTCAGCTTCCAAAGATCTTTTCCTTCCTGCACCTGGTCTCCTGCTTCCATGACCACACCTGTTTTGTTGCTGTTACTTGCCACGGAGGCAGTTCTGACTCATGGCCCACCGTCAGTGTGACTGAGTGAAATGTGCCCTGGCCTTGCCCCATCTTCATGAAGGTGGCGTTGTTGGCATCCACTGTGGTGGCGATGGTGCCAGTCCATCTCACCGAGGCTTTTTGCCTGTTTGCTGATCCTCTGTTGAGCCACTCATGATGCTCTTGTCCAGCAACTAGTCCTTCCCTGATGATGCGTCCAGAGCAAAATAGCAGAAATCTCACCATCCTTTCTTCTGTGGGGTTCTCTGGTTGTCCCTAGATGCTGCCACTACTAGGGTATGCCCTACTACTAAAATCTGGGCACCCTCTGACATTTTGTCCTTCCAGTTCTCTTTTCCAAAACACACTGTCCACCTCGAGACCTCCAGTCCCTTGGTTGATCTCATCACTTTTTCCATGGTCCATCATCTCATTATTCCTTATCATGGTCCTCAACAGTCCACATCCATGAACATCATTATTAAGTAGCCATTCCTCTGGTACCTCAATGCTTTGCCTCTTTCTTGGCAATTTGCTTGGAAGACCCCAACCCTAATGAAGTTATATGACCACCACCGCTAGCATCAATGAACACTGATGGCGAGCTTTGCACTTCTGCATTCACTACTTTAAATGACCCCTATGCTGCCCAGCCCTCTAATAATATGTCCTAATGTGATCCCCCTTGACACTTTCTCCCTTTTCCTCAAGTCTCCCATCCTCCCAGACTTCGCCTCAGCACTCTGCCTCGCTCTTCATGAAGACAGAGCTCAGGGATGGCTAAAACAGAGCTAGTGGGTAGAAACTATCCACTACCCATCTGTCGGTTTGCTACACGTAGCGTCTCACAGGCTGATAGGAGACCAACAGTATTTCAAACACCCATAGGGCCCTTCAAGGAAGGCAAGTTTCAGCAGAACTTTCAGACAAAGGTAGACCAGAAAGAAAAGCTTTCATGAAGATGGCCTTCCAAACAAATTAGTCAGTGAACATCTGTGGATCACAGAAGAATAAGTGGCACAGTGCTGGAAGATGTGCTCTCTGGATCAGAAAGCACTCGGAATACACAGTACCTACCACCATGGACATAACCATCCCAATGTCGCATAGTCAGCACCAGAGTGGGCAGTACTTGAATCTGTTGCACAGGCGTCGGCTCTAACTAGATAGCAACTGACAGCAATGAAAGAAGCTGTCAGTGGGGACTCCCCCTTTGTCTTGCCTGCTGGCCTCTGTCCTCAGAGCTCTGCCTTCCTTCCTGTTCACAGGGGTTGAAGTCCCCTCATTCACCAAAACCTAGTTCTTTATTGGGGCTCTTGATCCCATGGTCTCCTCCCTTCTCAAGAAGTCTGTTCCCATCCCATCCTGGCTAACTTGTTCTCAGCAGCAAACCCACCCCCTCTATCCTCTAGAACAGGAATCGGTCAACTCTTCTGTAAAGGGCTAGGTCATGAAAACTTTCTGTTTTGTGGGCCGTATTGGCTCTGTCTCAAGGATGCAGCTTTGATTTTGGGAGGAAGCAGACAGACAAGATGGAAACAAGTCAGTGTGGCTGTGTTTCAGCAAGATTTTATTTATGAAAGCAGGTAGCACACCAATGTAGCCTGGGTACCATCGTTGGCCTTCCCTGGAATAATATGCAGCTTCTTACTGGGCAAACAGTGGTCGGCTCTAGCAATAAAATTATCCTGGGACTTGTGCCCCCATCCCCACTACCATTGAGTTGATTCCAACCCAGAGGGGCCTTCCAGAACAGAGTAGAATTGTCCCTTGGGCTCCCCAGACTGGACTCTTCAAGGAAGCTGCCTGCCTCAACTTTCTCCCAAAGAGCAGCAGATGGGTTTGAGCCATCTTCCAGTTAGTAGCCTAGAATTAGTCACTGCCCCCACCCCGAACACCCAGAGGTAATGGAAAAGAAGCAAAATAATAAATAGAGTGAACGATGAAGCCAAGGATGTCAAGGGAGGAAACCCTTGAAGATGAAGTCACAGAGGAGAGGTACAGATGCAAGCCGTGCGTGAGACACTCGTTGACCTGAACCAGGCTTGGGTTCTGACCCCAGAGCAGTGGGGACAGGAAGAATGACTTAGGGGCAACTGAAGAAAATAACAATTTCCTGGAGATGTCAGGGGAGAAAGACTTGGCTGGGCAGAAACTAGAGTAAAGGGTCAATGGTTTTCAGCTGACGTTCATATCTCCTGTGCTTGACCCACTTGGGCTCTGCCTGACCTCTCGACCCCCACCATTCCCAGCCAATGACTCTGCACATGGACCTGTCGTTTTTCTCTGAAAGTGCCATGGATTTGCTTAGTGGACACTGGTTATTTTGCTATTACACCAAGGCTTCCCCACAAAGATGTGGCTGAAAGGGTCTAAGTCCTTGAGAGTGGAGCTGGTGCAGGACTCAGGGCTTAAGATGAGTTCCTGGAGGAGATGATGACAGAGGGAGCTTGAAGGACCAAGGTTCCAAAGGAGGGGTTAAAAAGGAGTCAGAGTGTCTTACTGAGAGACCAGCCCAAGCAAAAACACGAGGTGTGCAGACAGCCAAAGAAGGTCTTGGGATAGACCCTCTGTGCAGATGAAGAAGGCCTACAAGGAGCATGTTAAGCCCAGCTTGAGTCCTGAAGAGGCCTTAATGGAGGGTGACATTGGCCAGCAAACTGCACTCCACTCATGGTGGCCAGACTTCCACCACAACAGAACACCCCACTTAAGGGCTTTCCATGCAGCTCTTCTTTACCTGTGCCCTGAAATGGTTAAACAAAAGGAAGAACATTTAGGGTCTATGAGAACGTCTGAAAAAGCAACCTGGCACTAATTATTCCATGCAGACTGTAATTATGTATTAAAATGAAGGCTGTTTTATTTGTCAGGTGAGAAAACTGAATGCCAGGCATCTCACAGTTCCCTGGTTTCTGAAAGGCGTCCCCCTCATTTCCACTCCCGACTCTTGCAAAGTGTCACCCCCACACTCCCACATCACACAAACATGTGCGCATACACACACACACACACACACACACACACACACACACTACACTCTATCCCACTGTACCCAGTAGTCGCAGATCCCATCCCACGCCTAATATTCAACCCAGGAATTGCGGGGATCATCAGGTAAAAGACAATGAACTCTTGTTGATTTTGGAAATACTTTTTAAAAATATATAAACTACATAAAAATTAAAGAACCAGGGCTGAGCCCCGGTGGCGTAGTGGTTGTGCGTGGGACTGCGGCCCACTGGGATGGAAGTTCGATTCCAGCTCTTTGGAGCAAAGGCTGGCCTCCTACTCCCACCACCTGAGGGCAGTGATGCCAAAAAAAATTAAAGAACCAATAGATTTAAAAAATCTGATATGGCTAGCTGGTATGCTGTTGCCCTCTGTATCGCAAAACAGAAGCCCTGGAGACACAATGCTCAAAGGTTTGGCGGCTAACCAAAAGGTTGTGGGTTCAAGCCTCGCAGTCCCTGCAGTGGAGAGAGATGTGGACCTGAGTCACCATGCATAATCAACCCCACGGCAACAGGACTGTCTCCAAGCAGCTTACAGGAATGCACAAAGCAGGCGTGCAAATAAAGACAGCCCGTTGTGTCCTTCCAAAATCACCCCTGGACTTGCTTTTCTGACGGGTTCTAAAAATAGGGCACGTTTTCCTTCCTTAGTTATCTGCCTTAATTAGCTCCTCTGCCAAGTCATGTTGATGATGTATACAGCTTCTCTGCTTTCTGCGACCTGTCTTGGCTACTAAGAGGAGTCATTTCCCATATGTATTCCAGGGCCCAAGTCAGTCTGGTAGTCGTCCTATCCAAAATATGTCCCCTGAGACCCTTTGCCCTCTGCCCTTGCACAGGGCTCCCATGGGGCTGGAACATACCGTCGCCCACTTGATGAAGCTAACAGGTTGCCCACACCTCGAGTGTCCTCTAAGTAGGAAGGAAGGAAGTGGACCGAGCAGGGGAATAATAAAAACGAAGAGGCTGGTAGCCGATGCGTTCTCCTTGGTTTCTGCTTGCCCGGGTCTGACTGGTGCAACTTATAATTAGTCTCCGCTTGCAGATGTGTGGTTCCAAAGACTTGTGGATGAAGGAGAAACTCTGGAGTTTCTCAGGACCTGACAAGTTGCAACGTGAAAAGCTACACTTAGTCCATTAAAGATTTTTCACCGTGACATTTGAGTGCAGCTCGAGAAATAGACCACCTTGCCATTTATCATTTTCAGGGCAGGGGTGTCAGAGAGGAGGTGGCTATGAAGAACAAAACAAAGTGGATTACATGTATAAAGGTGAGCTGGCGAATACTGATAAATGGACTTCGCTGAATGTCAGCAAATGTCACCGGAGAAGCCATTTGCGGCTGCCCTAACAGCCTCCCCCCTCCACCCCACCCCAACAAAGAGCAGCAAAAACAGGCAAAATGAACTGGGCGTCGTTGCTTCCGCATGAATAAGCAATCCGCCCGCTCAGGAGTGACTCCGAGAGTTGTTCAACTTGATAGAAGGCACTCTTTCACGTCCTATCCCTGCCCCCCCCCCGCCTCCGCTCAGCCACGCCACCATGCTAGCTCTAGGGTAGGCTGGGGAGCTTCAGAGAGGTCTGCCCAGGGGCTGAGGAGAGGGCTTCTTAACTCCTTCTGCCTCAGGTGGGTGGGTCCCTTTTGTGTAGGGAGAGTCTCTGAGGCAAGCTCTCTGTGTTCTTCCTGTTCCCCTCCTTTGATGCTCAGGACTCCTCCTTGCTGAGCCCATACTGCCTTACAGTGGGGCCCAGGAGGGGCAGGCAACATGACCTTGCGACCCGGCATAGAGGAAGAAGCTCAGCGGCATGTGCTGTATCGAGAGAAGACCCATAATCACTCTTGACCCAGGTTGCTCAGACTCTCCCTCCAGAAAAAGACTTTCAAGGCGGCTCCCGGTGCCCTTGACATTGAGGTTAGGGGACTTCCTAGCTTCAGTCCTGATGGCCTGACCTGACACTTGACCTTCGTGATCTAGGATGATGGAACATTGCAGCGAAGAGCGTTTTAGAGCTCTGCTGGAGTTGAAATGGCCTCTCTTCCGCCTCCGCTTGGTGCGTCACTGTGTCTCAAGGCAGAGAAGGTAGCGGAGAAGGTCAAGTTCTCAGACAAACTCTCCAAGGAAATGTGAGACTCATTAAAATAAAATGCCAGCTCCTCTTCGTTTTCCTAATCTCTGGGAGCTCCTCCTCCCCTTCAACACCTCGACATACAAGGTCATTCAATACTTTCTTCCTCCTTTATAAAACACCAAGAGACTTACTGAGTCGCCTGAATTCCGTGGCCTTGTCCGCATACCACACGTGTGGGCGGGCGCGCGGGCGCGCACGCGGCGTACACACCATACAAGCACATTGCCCATGCAAATTGAGGTCAGCGCAGGGTTTCCCAGAGAGATGCTGTGCAGGGTTTCCCAGAGAGAGGCTCGCATACAAGAAGCCCTTTGTTGGCTGGACACCCTACACGGCGTCCCTCCACGTGATAACGGACGCACACCCCTCTTCACACGCTCCTACCATATGCTGAGCCTGTGCATATGCTAAGGGAACCTATGCCACAAGCAGGAAAAGAGGGGCTCCAGGGAACCCAGCTTCTGGCGGCGCCTCACCACCACATGCCCTGCAGAAGCTTCCTCCTCCTCCGTGTTTCCTCCTTTTGAATTAGGTGCTTCCCATGGAAGGGACTTGGGCCTTGGGGACTCAAAAGCCGTCTGTTTATTATTGAAAGAGACTTGCCTGAGACTTGTTGACTTTCATAGGAAGAAACTGGCTTATTGGAGGGGCTGGTTGGGGGGTGGGGGGCGATGAGGAAGACCAGCAAGCTCGGATTCTTGGAGTGAGCTGTGAGTGGAGGTCAGAGTGAGATCCTGTAGGGAAACTCGAAATAACACCGCCCTCGAGGCACCCCTTGGGAATGGTGCAGGAGCCTCCTCTGTCCGGTCCCAGTGCAGATTGTATGCCACGAACCTGCTAACATTTCAACAATGTCTTCTGAAGAAAGGACACTAGGGATGTCCGAGGCCCATCTTGTCAATAATATTTCTCTTTCTGGCCTTGGTAAATGTAAGGTGAGGTGTGGGGATGGCAGTTAGGAACAGGTTAGTATCACCTGCCTGTAAATGACCCTGTCCCCTCCTCCTGCAATTAGAACAAAGCCATGACCCACCTCCCTGTGGTTTCATGTTTACATGACACAACCAAAAGGCCTGGCCAGAGAGACAAGGGTGGACTCTATGGTTCCCACTCTCCACATAGAAAAAGGGAGAGCAGGTTGGGTGAGCTAGGTGGTATTTATGTATCCAACAGATTGTTTGGTTTTGAGCCCATAGACCTTTTCCAGGGACCCTTCCTGACTCTGTGTATAAAAGCCTGTGACCAAGCCTCCTCTGGCCATGTGCAGTGCCAGAGGTTTGAAACTCAGCACACAAGAGCTGCCACAAGACGAAGGTTTGTGAAAAATCCCAGCTTCCTTAGAATTGTAGAAATCCCCTTCTTTTTGCAAGAAGGTAAACAGACCGTGAGCATTTGCTCATAGGGAAGTCTTCCTGAATAAAATACTGCAGCTACTGCATGGTGTCAGCGGGCACCAATTGGTCAGCTCTAGACATCATCCGAACTCTTGAACTAAACTCCCTCAGCTACCAAGGAGGGAGGGTGGGGGGGAGAAACAAGGAAATTCCAGGCTCTCATAGTCTGCTAGAAATAAGGCAGGTCATCTGAAAGAGAAATATTTCAAGAAACCTATTATCAGGCTTCAAAATAATTGTATTCCTTCCTAATCACTCACTTAAGAAAACACTCTTAAAGGCCTTCCTTCTGTGAGACTGGTCACTATCTCAACCCTGGACACGAGTGTTGCTTACACATCATATTCTTCCCCATCTGTCTTCTCCCACAATGCATCTTGCTCCTCCTCCAAGCCTCAGCCCCCACCCTCTTTCCTCCAGAAAGCCTTCTCAGATCTCTCCAGGCTTCTTCGTGTGCACTCCCAGCTGGGATGCCTGGAGAACAGCATGCACTCTACCCTCTGTCCTGTGCCATATCATTCTCCCCCAGCCAGTGACAGCCCTTTGCAAAAGGATTTTCCATCACGCCCATCTCAAGGTCACTGATGTAGTCCCCCTCGTCCGCTCTTCAAGATGGAATTTAAGGTAATTGGAAACAGGGCTATCTGTCCCTCTCATTGAAATCGAAACCTCCTTGGTTGAAACATGTGAGAAACACCCTTGACCCTTGGGCGTATTGGGAGACAAGGAAGAGAGCAATGCAAAGGAAGCACATCTGGGTCATGTGGATCCTGGATTCATGAACATAAAACCAGACTGGTTCATTTGGAATGAGTAAAATAAGGTGCCTGTGGGTGGAGGGATAGAGTCTAGGTCATCAGCTTGATGCTGGCTCTTAAGCATTGAGTTTGGCTTTTGTTTTCTAAGACAAGTTGGATTATTCAAATAATTGGGTAGACCCAGTCAATGATATTATCTTGGGAGGGAGTCCACTTAGCTATTGAAAGCCATGTCCCCACATCTGTATTGTTTTGGGGTTTTTGTTTTTTGGGTTTTTTTTAAGGCATCACTGCCCTTTGGTGGGAGTGGGAGGCCCAGCCTTGCTCCTGGAGAGCTGCTGCTGGATTTGAACCACCAAGCCAGTGGGCTGCAGTCCCGCACTCAACCATTGAGCCACTGGGGCTCAACCCCCCCACATCTGTATTAAATGTGCTTTGGATACTTGGGGTTTGACACCCCCTCCAGATAGGCCTATTGCCATCCACTCAAATTGGAACTCACAGCCACCCTTTAGGTTGGAGTGGCTTCTAAGGCTGTGAACCTTCTGTGGAAACCGAAGGCCAAGTCTTTTACGCACAAGGTCGAAGGTGGAGTCAAACTCTGATCTTTCAGTTAGCCGTGAGCAGCACTAACCACTGCCCCACCAGAGCTCCTCCAACCAGCTCTCTTTGGAGAAAAGTACAGAAAAGTAGTTCCCCCCACCCCTGGTGCTGAAGGCATTGAAACACCCTGAATTGCTTAATACAGTGACTTACATTGTTTCCCTGTTAGGGAGTTTGTGGTGTGAGAAACACTGCACTTTCCTGACTTGGTCTCTGCCCAGGTAGCCACAGGGCACACAGTACCTGTACCCAGCACCCCTCACTGCTAATGCTACAACTGAAGATGTGGATTCTTTTCATTTGAGCTACAGATGCTAGTGATGACTTCAATGGAGAGATTTTCTCTTTTTCTAGATCAGGAGATTCCCTTGTATCTCAGGGTATCTGTTTTCAGATGGACTTTTCTGGGATAAATCTTTCTTTAAAATATTCAAATTTTCTTTCTTCTTCTTTTAACTGCAACAACCCCCCACCCCACCCCACCCCTGGCACCATCAGCAGACAGAATTGTGTCCTAATCAAACATCAAGCTGGAAGAACCTGTGTTTCAGGTCTGTTCATAAAAGTGCAGAGTTTAACGACCTCGTATGATTTTATTTTCCTATTGAATACTTTAAAATAAATCTCACCTAACTTTATTCAGAATAACCCTTTGTAAACATTTCACAACAGCCACCTTAAATTTTGTTTCCTCTGCCCTATAGGCAGAAAAATACCCTCCTTCAATTTTAGGAATAAAAATATTTTTTAAGTTTCTAAAAATAGTAATAGTTGAAATTTCCCCCCACGCCTCAAATAAGCATTCGGCTTGAGAAGAGGACACATGTTTATGTATTCACTTCTTGAGTGTGAGCAGTTATTATTATTTTTAATTAAATGGAAAAAGGTTTTTTAATTGTCACAAACGTATATATGCTTGTTTCCAGAACGAATACTCCTGTAGTCCGTGTAGCCTTCCCATTTCTGCCTTAAGGATTTCGCCTTGGGAGAAGTAGGCAGTCTGGGGAGCTTTTAAGGAAATTTAAAAAACCCAAACAGAAGCATTATTTCCGTTGTCATCCGCTTCCTCCCCCTGATGAAAAACAATTAATGATTTGCATATGCTTGTGACACAAATTAAAGACAAAGAGCCCCTCACTGGCTGTGGCTACTGGGCGGACCTCAGCGGAACGCAGAGCCCCAGCCAGCACCACCCTGGCTTCCAAGCAAATAGTACATAGCTCCCAGAACTTAAAAATGGGGGTTCTGGACCCGCTAGCCCATTTGCGGTAGGACTGTGCTTCCCAATCAGAAACCTCACCCAATTCCCCTATGACCTTTGAGGTCCAAAGAATATATAGCTTTAAAGGGGAGAGATATGTATGTCCTTTGCCCTCTTTATTTTAAGGGCCAAACACTGTAATGCTAGCTAAATAGAAATCCTTGTCTGCTAATATGTTCCTTTAGTTTGTAATAACTAAGAATGCTAATGACTAAAATTTTGTATTTGGTATGCATTAGCTTTTGTGAGCTTTTCTTTACACTCCTCATTGACATGCAATATGGCAAGCTTCCTTTGAAACATATTTATAAAATAACTACAGTATAATTAAACCAACAAAGCCATCTTTTAAGTAAGCTTAATAGCTCAGGGTTTGTTTCTTTTCCCCAACTCCACAAAAAAAACAATTTTTAAAAAAAATAAAAATAGTTGTGCCTCAGTCCCACTGTGTATTTTACTCTGCGCATCCAATGTTACCTTCCCATCTACAATCTATGCATATCTAATTCTTTTTGACAACTATGATTATTAATAAAGTGCTCGTGAAAGATATGCTTCATAGCTCCTTCAGTAAGAATACTTTGGGGATGTTAATGGAAATTGTAACATATCTTGGCAGATACAATATATAAGATATGCTTTTTTCTTAATTGTCAATATTGCAAGACTGGACATACAAGAAACAGATCAACAGATGTGGCAGGTAATCATCAGAGTAGACGCTATTTCATACAATGTGACTAAAAATATTTTAATGACATAAGAGCAATAGATAAATAAAAGCAATTATGTTTCATGTTGCTTTTGGCTTGCCAGCCGTTTGGAACGTTGTTGCGGCGGTTGCTTGAGCTTTTGAAGAAAAGCAGACTTGTGAGCGGCGCCGGCTGCGCCCCTGTGTCGGGACCCAAGGTCCGTCTAGCAGCCGCTGTCTTTGCTCTCGGCGCCGCCAGCGTCGAAGGGGCGCAGGGGCCCGGCTGAACGCTAATTCGGACGCGTGGTGGCTCAAGTTCACCGAGTTTCCCGGCGCGGTGACGGCGGTGCCCCAGTGCCAACGCCTCGCGGGTTCAGACCGAGTCATTTCCTTCAAGACAGAACTCGAAAGCCACCAGCGGCGCGACTGGGACGCCTGGAGCCGCTCTGGCTGCGCCTCCGCCGGGCTCGAGGCCCCGCGACCCTGCCCCGCCGTCCTCCCCACCCGCCTCCCGCGCGCAGAATAAACACAGTTGACATCACGGTTATAATCTTTATTTAAAACTGTTTCCAAGGTGACAAATTACCGTGCCTCCCATGCAACAGGTTCCTCCGAAGCGGTATCATTACAGATTAACTGTAATGTGTAGGATTAGAATAAAAGCATAAGCGATTAGGTTTAAAAAAAAGGGGGGGGACGTTCGAGAAATACCACATCGCTCTGCAATCCCGTGGCCCGAGACTGCATGGACGCGGGTGTCCCCCCTGTGCCCAAGCGCTGCTGAGGTGCTCCCCACCTCCCGGGATCCCCGACCCCGAGCGGTCAGTTGCAGGCCTGCGCGGAAGAGCCCGTGCGGCCCGGAGCTGCTGCGGTCCAAGGCCCCAGGCTTGGGGAGGCGAGGAGCTGGGAGGCCAGGTCCCACCCGCGATCTGAGGTGGGACCTGCACGTCCAGTCCGAGCGGGTTCCTCGCTAGGGCGGTCTGCGGAGCGCCCGGGCTGCGGCGAGAGGCTGGCACGTCCAGGAGGCTGGCGTGGACTTCTCCGCGAGGCTGCCAGAGCCGTCCAGGTCCCGAGTCGGCGCGGCCCCGTGGGCGTTCTCCTCTGCCCACCTCGCCTCCGCTCTCGGGGTCCGGGGAGGTCGCGCCAGGAGCTCCGGAGTGAGTGCGCAGCGCCCAGGTCACCGCACCCTCGTGTGGCCACGGCTCGGGCCTTCGCCACCTGCCCAGGCCAAGGAGCCCCGTCACTCCCGCCCCCAGCCACCTTCCCGCGCCGCTTCTTCCTGCGGGGCCGGCCTCGGCGCTGACCCCGGCGGGCGTGGACCTGCCCCCGGCCCAGGGCCGAGCCCTGAGGGCTGAATTCTTGTCCGCTGGACAAACAAACAGGACCGGGGCACCAGGCCTGGACGGAAGTGCGCAACGTGGCCCGAGCGCCCAACAAAGGCCTCTTCGGGACCCCGTCACCCCGCGGTGACCTTGGCTCGCCCCGCTGGACCCCGGGTTCCAAGCCTTCTTCTGGGCTCGGAGGGCGCTCGCCTGGCGCTCCTAGGGTGGGCTCGGGGCCTTGGCCGCCTCACCCGCCTCTCCTTGGGCCCTATTGGCCGCGCTACAGCCCCCGGCGCGGGTCCATTGCCAACTCGGCCTGCGGCTACGCCTCCCCAGCCTCGGCCCGCCCGGCAGAACCTGGACGCGACCTTCGGCCTGGCAGGACCCGAGCGGGCTCCTAAGTGGACCAAAGTGGGCGACCAACGTCGCCGCGGCTCCCGTCTCTTAGAGAAGGGCCCCGGTGGAGGCGGCGGCGGGAGGGGACTATTGCAAACAGCTGTTCCTCATACATATTTCATTACACAATCAGATAATGCGTCCCACCACCTTCTCAATTATTCACAGATAAACATTTTCAAGACGTTTTGACATCTGTCTTAGTGCCTGCTATTAATTTAGTAATCACTGTAGTTGAAAATGTATGGGATTTTTGCCGTCGGAGCACCTCCTCTCGGGCGCACGGGCCCAGTGTGGGGCTGCAGCTAGAAGCGGGGCCCTTGGGGGGTGACGGACAGCACCTTGGAAGTGAGATGGCCTCTCTACGCGTGCTGACACTGTTGATGGAAGGGGTTACAAGAATAACTGGTTATTTTATTTTATTATTGAAGGGGCCCTCCCTGCCCCCCGCCACCGCCAACACCCCCTCCCCCTACTTTCTAACCCCAGGCTCAAGATCAGACCACAATTGCCAGCCCTTTGCTCAGAGCAGCGGCAGGGTTAGCTTCTATCTAAACCGAATGAAGCAAGCGCAACTCTTAAAAGAGAGAGGCTTCTGGGCCAGCCAGAGAGCGAGTCCATGCAATTTCTGAGATTTTCCCACAGCAACAAAGCAAACAAAACAAAACCACTGGCACTTTACTTGAGAGGTTCCGAGTGCTGTCAGAGTGTTGTCCTGAGTCCGGTGTCCTGTGTCCCCTGTAAAGGTGGCATTTGAAAAAGACAGGGAAAAAGAAACCGGTGCCAGGGGATTGCACGTGGGGCATTTGGGAAAGTGAGAAAAGGAGTTGCTTTTCTGCTTGAGTAAAGGTTGCAACAGCGTAAATAGGTACGTGCAAACAGTTCTTCTTTAAGTGGACTAGCAACACTGTAAAGTTCAGGGACTCTTGTAGAATGGGTATTAATGAGCTAACACCTCAGACTCTAAAACGTTGACAGTCGTGATTGCTGAGGTGGTTCTACAGAAAGGACTCAAAGAACGCAGGGATATACCTCAAACCAGATGCGTTCGCTTCTGCGCCCAGTCTCAGCAACAGGGAGTGGACGTTGGGATGCTCAGTCTCTCATAGAAATCCCCTCTGCGATGCCTCAGCTGGTGGCTCTCCTTCGGGAGGAGGAAAAGCAAACCTGGGGGAAGAAAAGCAGCCTTGGAACAAACAGCCCTTCTTGCCTCTAAAGGTTAATTGACTTTAAAGTGATTTTCACTTCTTATTGTTCTACACACCTACAATAACAAACTCTTGCTAAAATTCCCAGGGATTGAGGGTATCTTGGGAGGGACAAAGGGAGAGAGGGAGGGAAGGAAGGCATTCAATTGTCTCCAAAAGAGGAGACCAGCTTCCCTACCCTTGTTCTGTTCTCGGTCAACTATATCCCAGGAGTGCAGTGCAGGACCTCCTTCCTATATGCAGACTCAGCTGCCTCGGGCAGGGTTTTCTGTGAGCTCCGTTCTTCCTGAGCAGACCCTCCAGCCTTTGCCCCTTCAAGCAACCTGGGGACCCAGAAAGACTGTTTATGTTTGACCAAAAATTTCCCTTTTGCTCTCTACCTTCAGAGGGCCAGAAGACTCAGGGAAAAAAAAGGAAGTTCAGGTGGGGAGTGAAGCAGAAAGGGGGACAACAATGGCACCAGGCAGCGTTCTTCTCTCAAAAACCCAACATAGCCACCCGCACTGGGCCAGCAAACGGAATTGGTGCCAAAAAAACAAGCTGTATGCCCTGGCTTGGGCCTTGCCCACCAACCACTCTGCAAATTTCTCTGCAAAATCCCCACCCCTCACCCCAGCTGCCAGGAACACACACACCCCACCAAAAAAGAAAAAGAAAACACCAAAAAACTCTGCTTGGGACCAAGGAACTGGGCTAAGAACTTTCCAACCTTTTGCAAAGAAAAATTCGTTTAGTAAACAAGTAATAGGGGTTCTCTGGAGGGTTCTTTTGCGAGTTCATTTGCTAGGCACAGGGTGTGCAGGAAGGGGGCAAAGGGGAAGTGGGTGGGGCTGAGTTAATGGTTCTTTTTAAGGAATATGTTTAGGATCTGAGAAATGAACAGGGTAAAATAAGAGCCCTGCAGCTGCTTGCAATCTATTTCTAGCTACTCGTACCTAGGAGGGATCTGGAGCCTCCTAGCAGTGAACCAGGCTCCACTATACCCTCCGCCCCATTCCTCAGTCATTCATCACAACATATTAATAATAACAAATAATTGCTGTGAAGAGGGATCCTTCCCGGGTTTCCCCCCTTTCCTGACCTCGGGCATGCTGGGGTGGGGGACCGGCTTAGGCTAAGCTGAATGGAGGGCTTTGGCAAACGGAAGAGTTGACAGTGGGGAGGAAAAGAGGTTCTTTCTAACTGCCACAACCTTTCACCCTGTCTGCTCCACAAACTTTGCCCTCCTGGAGCTGATGTTCTTGGAACACAGAGCCCTGGGCGTAGGGACCCTCCGCCCCCGGCCCCCGCTTAGGACCTATTCTCCTGAGTAGGACATCCTGGAAGTCAGCCTGAGTGGCTGAGCAGCTTTTGTTTGACTCTGGACAACTGCATGGGTGTCTGTGCATTTTGCCTGTGGACACTCCCTTACCCTTCAAATTCGGAGTGGACACGGGTTTTGGCTTCCCTCTAATTTCCCCTGTGTATTGGGGTACAATCGCAAGTATGTTCACCTGCACATTCCGGTAACTGGGTTTGAGTCCCAACTGAGACTTACTCCACCCTCTGGGACTGAGTGGAGTAGAGGCAGTGTGCCAGGGCAAGCACTGAGCTTTGGGTGGTGTGTCCTGTGGCCCTCTAGGCGTCTCTAATACTTTTATCTGTCCAGCCTCTTGCTTCTCCTCGCCTAGGAGAGGGCAGGAAGACAATCCAAAGTCTCAAGACTTTCAGGTAGGCTTGGACTGGCTTCTGCGACTTCTGGTGGCTTGTCTCCCAGGCCAAGTAGAGTAGTTGAGATCACAGATCCAGGCCACCCAGCCTCCCCATGCCCTCAGCAGCTGCTAGAGGAAGGGGAGGGACCCTATTTCAGAGTCGGGAGACCTGGGTGCAGGAAGATAAGCGCCTTTGGGGCTACAACCCTCTCAGCCTCCCCAGCAGCTTCATTTGCAACTGGGAATTGTCCTGGGTCCGCCTCCCTCACTTCACCTCCCACCCCCACCTCTGTGCTCCTCAGGCCTCTGGTGCTGGAGTCCTGGCCACCCCCAGCACCTCCCTCCCCCCCGGGAGGGGAGGAGGAGCCTTCTTTCAGGACCCCTGGAGCTGCCTTGGACCCTAGAGCCAAGAGGGGGCTCAGAGTGGTCCCCAGGCGTTCCTGCGATGTGCCCTCTGCCCGGCGACGTCTCGAAGGCTCTCTGGCCCTCCAGTCTCCGAAGTCCGAGGTAGCGCTGGCCTCCGGCGTGCTGGGGGGCGGGGGTAAGCGCACGTGGTCGCGTGCAGGCCGCAAGTATTTCCCAGAGGGATTAAACCGGGATTTATGCGTTCCTGGGATCCTGTGGATGTTGCTTTCTTGTGAGTAAGAGGGAGAAAGACGCGGATTGAGGGTTAACTTCAGGCCAGTCTGTAGGTATAGAGGCAAGAGCCAATCCGTCTGTCGTCTTCCTCGCCTGTGCGTTTGCACAAAAATGCATTCACCTGTGATCTGCCCCCAAATAGCCGTCTAGACTGGGCCCAAGGGCCATGGTCCCGAGAACCTGAGAATTGGTCGGCTGAGACCCTGGAGCTGTGAGGGTTTTTTGACCCTAAGGCTTACGATGCCAGTCACCCACCACCCTGTGGGCAAGAATGCCCCAGGTCTGCCCTCCCCCGTCGTGGGTCCTGGATGGAGCCCTCGTCTCACACGTTAGAACTGTGGGCCTGGCACCCCAGTGCCTGCCAGGGCCTGGGACTCCGCGTTGGCCAGGGAGGAGAAATGAGAGGCAGTGGGGCTTCCAACGGTTGAGGAGGGACTGGAGAGAGAAGAAACCAGAACGGTGGGGATGGGCGAGGGTGCGGTGGGGTGGGACTTGGGGCAGCCTCGGCTGGCGCCGGCTTCTCGCCCGCTGTGGGGAGGTGCTTGGGGCTGCGTTGTAGCTCCCCCTACCCCCACCCCGGAAAATAAAGCTAATGATGTCGTTATTTAGAAGGGGGTGAGGGGCTGGGCGAGAGGAGCACGGGAGGATGGGGGCACGCTGGCCCCAAGAGCGAAGGCAAACAGCAGTGGAGGCGCTGCCCGCGGCGCAGCCTTCCCAACAGGTTAGATAGACTGGGATCCACCCGGCCTTTCGCAGGAAAGGGTGGGGGGACGGCAGCGAGAGGGAGAGGGCGCTCACCAGAGGACAGAGGGAGGGAGGGACCGAGAGATAGGAGCGAGGGAGCGCGCCGCGAGGTTTAAAAGGAGGCACTTACACTTCCTAATGAATATTTATCCGCCGCTGCCGCCTGCTCCCGGCTTCCCCTACTTTTCCGCAGGTAAGCCCCGGCCCCCGGCGGCCCGCCCGGCTGCTCTGGGGTCCCGCGGGGTCCAGCAGCCAGGCTCTACGGCCTGGGGCGAACCGGCGCGGACGGTGGGCGGTGGGTGACGGGTTTGTGGTAGGCGGGCGGGCGGCTCTGCCCGGCTCTGGGATGGAGCTCCGGCCCGCGGACCCCACGCTCCCAGCCTGTGGTACCGGAGGCCGATGGCGGCGGGAGCGGGCGCGGGGTGGGGGGGTGCGGCGGCTGGGAGGGCGGGGTGCCGTGCAGGTGCGGTGCGGGGGGCCGAGTGTGTTTTGTGTGCGGGCGAGAGAGCTTCGGTGTGTGCGGCGAGCGCGCGCGCCTCTCGGGGTTGCTCGCGCGCTCAGGGGACATTTTCCGACTTTTCACTGGGGCGCCCGGGGGTTCTTGTCTTGTCTTGGCCTTCCTCATCGCGCGCCCCCCCTCCCCTCTCGCTCGTCCCACCCTACCTCCACCCGTCACCCCCCACGCCGCCTCCGGGGGCAGCTCTTCGGCCTGGTTATTGTCAGGCTGGCGCGGGCTCCCCCCACCGCCCCCCTCCAACCTCGGGCCGGTCCTGGGTCTCTCTGAAGAAAGGGTGAATAGTTGGGTTTCCGCCTAAAAGCCCTACACAAAGGCCTCCTGGCCACGGGACCCCCCGCCCTCCTTCCCGCCCGCTCCGTTTGGGAGGCGCCAGGGCACGGCCCCCTCCTCCTGCCCTCCCCCAGCCCCTTGGTCCTCTGGATGCTTCCGCTGGAGCCTCGCTGACGGCTGCCCCAAGGACGAGCCCGGAGCTCCGAGAGCGTCACCCCCACCCCCACCTCCAGGAGAGGATGCCACCCTCCAGAGGAGTCCTCCGAACTTGGGGCGCTGTAGGGAGGAGGGAGAGGGAGGTGGAGGGAAGAGGGAAGAGGGCTAGAGGAGCTGTCGATGTAGACAGAATTTCTTTAAATCGACTTACCCTGGCACCTGTTGAAGCTCCCTGTGGGGTCGGCAGACTCCAGAGTTGCATGGGAAGGAACCCACACCCAAACCCAAAGTTGGACGCAGACCATCCTTTTGCCGGCCTTGTGTGAAGCGCCACTCCATGCTGGCAGCCCTGCCACCCTCTTGCCTCCTCTTTGCTCCCCTGCTCAGCCTTCTAGACCCAGGGAGTGGGATGGGAGCAGTGGAGGTGAGGAGGTGGCAAGGTGCTCAGGACCCAGTCCCAGTCGTTCAGCTTAAGTCCTGCTCAGAAGTCAAGAGCAGGGGCTCCGCCGACTCTGCGACTCTGCGCGGCCTTTCATGCCTGGGCCTCTCCCTATTCTTGTGACTCGGCTTCTCCCGGCGTCCCCGGACAAAGCCCCAGAAACCCAGCCTCTCACTTCGCGCTAAATCCTCTTCGGGGTCAGTGCGCCACCAGCACCAGGCCGAGAGCCTCTCCTGCCAGCGGTGTGCCTCTTAAAGACCTGCACCCCCTCCGCCCTGTGCGCTGCCTGACCCCCCTCCTCCCCGCCCCTCTACTTGGATCTAGCCCCCCCACGCCGACGCCCGAGGCCCCGGCTGCCCTGGCCAACGCCTTCGAACTCACAGCCCCCTCCCCTCTCCTCCTCCCCTGAGTAAGTGATGGGCCTGGCCTGGGCCCACAGGCTGACTGCTACCCTCTGCCTCATGTACCCTTTCTCTCCATCAGTACCCACCTTTCCCGCTCATGCCCCCATCTTTGCCCTGTTGGGGAGGTGGGTCAAGGCCAAGACACTCTCTTGGCCTAGCACAGAGATGATCCCAAAGATTGTCAGCTTAGACCTGACTCATATGGTGTTGGGGGTGGGGGACAGGAATGGGGCACCCAGTGGAACTGGTGAGAGTATGAAAAGAGAGGGCCAGAGGGATTTCCAGGGCTTTTTGACAGAGGGCTGGGCTAGTGGAATCCCAGTCCTCCAAGAACTGGTTGTCCTGGAATGAATGGGGCCTGGGAAGACTAACTTGGTGAAGCGAGGAGGCATGTAGTGTCACTGCTCAGAAAGTTCTGAAACTGGAAGCAGCTTGCTGTGCAAGCTGTATCCCCTAAGAGCCAAATGTTGGGTGCGTAAGGAGGGTGTGAACCTTCAACTTCAAATGTCCAGGCAAAGGGGGCTAAGGAGGACAGAAGGGCAGCTGGGAAGGATTCTCCTGCATAAATCCTAATAGAGTCCCCTATCTTTGTTGGCTAACCACATCCCTATCCCACTCAAAACAACAATACAAACAACAACAAACGGCAGATGGTTCTGATCTGCCTGCCTTCCAGAGCTCTGCTCCAATCCTTTCTCCCAGACCTGGGTATGTATCTCTCGCCGCTAGCCAGGCAGTCCCAACTAGGTGCTTCACACACACCCCTTCATTGGGCCTGGAAACATCACTTAAGAGAAACCAAAAAGGTGCTGGTTGTCTCAGGACATGGGAGACCTTGCATTCTGCAGTGCCAGCTATCATAATAGCTGACAGCATTTGGAATCTGGGGAGGCAATGATGGTATTGGGAGGAGCCTGCCCACTCACCAAGTCAAGCCCTCTGGCTGTCAGGAAAGGGTCAAGCTTAAGAGATGTGTGGCCTCTTGGGCCATCTAAACTAGAGGAATTTGGGGAGAGCAAAGGAAGAAAAGTTGCCCCTCCTTGATCACTTTTCCACGACCAACTTTAGCCATGTTGCATCTTTAAGAAAACTATAGGAAGGAGGCGAATTTATTTCAAATCCCCTCTCCGGAGATCTTGACAGTGAACCCTGGCACCCAGAGAGAACCTGAGTGGGTGGAAGCTGCCCCCCTCCTCCAGCCCTCATTTGACTCACACCCTCCAAAACTCTTGCCCTTCTCTTATGGGGCTGGGTCACTACTACAGCAGCAAAGCTGATGGGGTTTGTGGCTACTCTTTGCGGGCCTGACAGTGGGAGGTGCTGTGGTCCCAGGCAGAGCCAAAGTTCTCTTGTTTGAGGATGTGGGGGGCAGAGGGGCCTTCCGCCAGGGACGGGGCTCATTAGGCTGAGCGGGGTGCCTTGAGGTGCACGCTGGCGGCTCCGGAGGCCGCCTTTGAGCCGGTGGGGCAGCTTCATTAAGCAGCGCTAACAAGGCGTACAAATGCAGGGCCCAGCAGCTTTCTTGCAATGCCTGTGCCTTAGCAGGGCGCCGGGCTAATGAGGGTCACTCAAAGGGGCTGATCAAATATTCAAATTTCCCGGCACGCCAGGAACTTTTATGCCGGGCGAAAGTTGAGGCAACTGAGTTGTGTTTACTGTCCTAGGCGACCATTGCTCAGAGCTCGGGCCCTCCCCAGGGTGAGCCTGGGAGCAATTGTTGTTGTTTTGTTGTTGTTTTGTTGTTGTTTTTCATTCAAAGGAAAGTAATGGGGTCCTTGGAGGACCTCCCGGCCTTCTCAGCAGAGAGCAGCTCTCCCCTGCGCCCTCCCTCCCAGGCGGCCCAGCCCAGAGCCTGGGTTTACAGCTGGGGAGGAAACCCGCTTGGGGCCCGAGTTCAAGCACCCTGCAGTCCGGAAGGGGCGTTGGCCCGAGGGGCCAACCTTCGCCCGGCTGGGCCTGGTGGCTGCTGCCTTGGCCAGTGCCCTTGCAGTCTTTCCAAGGCCTCCGTCCCAGAGGCCTGCTAACGAGTTGAGTCTAAGAGGGAGGGTAGGTGAGGATGATACTTCCCCCGGGCCCAGCGTAGGTGACATTCGTAGACAATGGTCACATAAGTAGTAAGTCGTGGACCAAAGTAAACTCCAGCCTAAACACCTTTGCTGCGCGCATGACCTGAGCGCTGCTCTTCTGGTCACTGGTTTGGAAGCGGGACGAAAGAGGCTATTTTGTTCCTCTCAGGTGTCCTCCGCCTGTTAGCCGTTCCAAGTGCGAGATCCGGGATCTGAGCTGCTCCCGGCCAGGAGCGGCTGGCAGGCCACAGCGCAGCTGACCCCCGCGCACTCCCCAAGTCTTCCCTGTCAGAGAGAGTCCCAGTGCACGCGACCCCCCCCCCCCCCGCGCTCCCAGCGCTCAGCACCTTGGTCCCCATTATGAAGATGGTAACCCTGGTCCCTGGATCCGAGTCCCCCACACCTCCGCTCCTCTATACCCACCGGCCACACACACACACACACGCACGCACACACGCACACACACCCCTTAGCACTTCTAACGGAGGCCCTCCAAGCCTGGCTCCCAGTCCTGACAGGATCCCACCCTTTCCGGGAATCCGGCGGGCCTGGCGCCCCGGACCGGCCGCCCCGCCTCGAGGCGCTGCTCACGGGATTCCGCACTTACGGGCTCCGGGCGGCCGGCGTGGTGCTGGGCTCCAGGCACGAGGCGCCGACGGCGGCAGGGCGGTGAGCTGGCGGGACAGGGCGCTCTGACAGCCCGTGGTGCCCGGCTCCGTCCCGGCGGGCGCACGCAGCTGCGCCTCGCTCCCTGCCTCCTCTCTCCTCCGGGCTCTGCGCTCCCGAGCCGGGGCCGCCCCGGAGCTGGAGGGGTACGGCGGGCTGCCAGACGCTCCGGCTGAGGGGGGTGGGGTGTCTCGGAGCGCCGTGCCAGCCCCACTTCCCTCTATCCCCCCCCCCCCCACACACACACACCCCAGTGGCTACGGTTTTCGATTTCAGCGCTCTGGGCACAGCCCAAGGCACCTGCCAACCTCCCTTGGCCGCCGGGGCGGCCTGGGGAGAGACCGGATGGCCCCCAAGCGGAGGCGGGGGCTTCGGGGATGGGGAGGGAGCTGGCTAGGTTCGCCCGCCCTCCCGGCGCCTGGGTCTCCCGGGCTTGGGGAGATGCAGTTTCGGGGTCACGAGCTGTTTTCAAAAAGTTGAACACAATCTTCTGAAACCCACCCGTAGGAATTCTCCCCCCCACACGCGGCACAATACCCACTCCCCTCCCCTTTTACAATCCTTCCTCCCAGGCTTCCTCCTCCTGCCCCTGCCCCCTCCCTCCCGTCAGCCTATAATCCGTCCCCTACAAGAGAAAGGGATCGGGAAGAAAAGATGAAGTGTCTGTTTTTGTGTCCCAACCTTTGGGTTCTGGCTGGCGCGCCGCGAACGGCCTCCCGGAGCTTCCGAGCTGTGCAGAAAAGGACTCATGGCGGAGACAGAGAACTATGGAGCGGAGAGACACCTCCCCCCCACTGCCCCCAGTGGGGTTTGGCGGGTCTTTGCTCAGGGGAATATTTCCTAGTTCCAGTCAACGGGTTAATGACCCGCAAACCTAGGTTGCCTCGGGCTGGGTGGGCTGCTGAGGGTCCTTAGCGGGCTCCCAAACTGCCCTACCACCCTGGAGCCCGCTTGGTGGCTGGCTGGCACGTCTCCGCCCTGGAGGCCTGGAGTGGCTGGAGTCACCACCTAAACAAAGTGGGAGCTAGAAGGTTTTTAGGGGCACCCCCCCATTACGTCTCCCATTTACATTCTCTTTTTCTTGCTCCCCCCTCCTCAATGTGCTCTCCAAAGAGTTGTGGACCAAGCGCCTCGCCCCCAGATCTGCATCGGAATGCAGAAAAGATTTTTTTTAAGTTTTGAATTCCTCAATGATTTTTCTTCTGGAAAGGCAGCTTAGGATAATTATTTCAGCTTTATTGAGGGCAGATTAGTTGAAGTCTGGACGCTGCATCTCAATACACGTTGTACACGGGCCGACAATGTGGGCATTGTTGGCTACTGTGTGTGAATCCATTCAAAATATACACTTTTTAACACCAAACCGAATCCTGTCTAAATATCCACAGTGCAGAAGGGGTGGTGGAGAGATGTCGCTGACCCGGGCAAATCTACGTAAATCACACTTTCATAGCTACAGAAGCTTCACAAAGCAGACTGGAGACAGCCTCAAGATGTTGATTACAGCCTCTTAAGCCACCTACCTAAGAATAACATAGCTAGGCCTGGCCTAGGGACTGCCAGTGCCAGAGGGAGAGTCCTCTCCGAAGGATGGTGTGGGCTTGTTCTAGTACTTCCAGGAGAGAAATTAGTGAGAAGGTTTTTTTTTTGTTTTGCTTTGCAATCAGTATGAACAAGCAAACCATGTGCAGGCCTTCCTCATATCTTCAGAGCCAGCCTCTAAAGTTTAATGCTCTTCTGGGGCAGGTGAACAGACCCAGAACTCCTGCGGGCCAGCGGACACCGTGAGCATGCCCTTCCTCGGTTCCTCAGCTCCTAGAGGAGACAGCTGAAGTCTAGGGACTGGGGGTGAGGGGATAAAGACACATGTTAAAATGGGAAAAGGTATTTATTGTTGTCTTAAAATACTATTTGATGGGGGGAGGGAAGGAGAATGGAGACCCCAGGATTGCAGGTGAAGTAAACTGGAAGCAACTGGAAACTGGTGCCGTGGGACATAGGTAGCTGTGACCAGCAGTACTGCGCAGGAAGGCCATAGGAGCCACCTCCAGCACCCTGGATCCTGGGTACACGCCCCCAGAGCTCAGAGGATGCCAGGTGCCTTCCAAAACTCCAGATCGCAGGCGCCGTGGCCTGCAGGACTTGTGTCAGTGGGCTGTGGGTTCCATGATCGCAACAGCCCTTTTCCCCACCCGAAGTGCACATCAAATACCAAAGTGCCCGTCAGGCTGGCTCATAGCCTCTCTCTGCCGGCTGGCTTTCTGGTCCAAGCACTGAGTGGGAAGCCTATGCCTCCCAACAAAATCCCCTTCTTTAATTGCTCTCCCCATTCAACAACTGTGTGCCCATTTCGGATATCTGGATCAACTTCTCTGGGGGAAGAGGGAAAAAAAACGGGACTCAGACAGTCAGAAAAGCTGGGGGTGAGGGGGTAGGTGGGGCGGGGGGTGGCAGGGCGGAGAGGAAGTAGGGAGATTAAGAGTTGCAAAGATTCAAAAAAAAATCTCCCTCTTCACCTCTCCTCCTCCTCCTCCTCCCTCCTCCCCCCTTTTCTGGCTAAGTGGTAAAACCGTCCTTACGTTCTCGGTATTGATTGGCAGGGCTGACAGTGATTGGCAGTGGTTGCCGTGGCAACGCCACAACGACAAGCCGCAGACCAATAGAAAAGCGAAACAAAATGTTTCAATGCTGCACTCACTGTGGATTTAGGGGAGATATTATGAGGCTGTTGTCATTAGGGCGATTGCTGTGGAATCGCTGAATCTTGACTCGGCGGTGGTTGGCTCTCGCGCGGCTCGGTCTCCCCCTCTCCCCGTCGCCGCCGCGGGCTCTCTGCGCGCGCGCACCGGGCCGCTCGCCTTCCTCCCTCTCTCTATGTGGCTGCGCGGGTGTGTGTGCGTGTGGATGTGTGTGGGGTGTGGGTGTCCCTTACGCCCTTCCTCCTCCCCCTCCTCCTCCTCCTGCTTCCCCCTCCTTTCCCTCTCCTCCTCCCCCCTCTCCTCTCCCTCCTCCTGGTCCTCCTCCCCCCTCTCCTCTTCCTCCCCTCTCTCTTCCTCTCCCTGAATTTTCTCCTCTCCTCTCAGGTCAGTCCATGGTATTCCGCTCCCCTCTAGACCTCTATTCCTCCCACTTCTTGTTGCCAAACTTCGCCGAGTCGCACCACCGCTCCCTACTTCTGGCGAGTAGCGGCGGCGGGAGCAGTGCGGGAGCCGGCGGCGGCGGCGGCGGCGGCGGCGGCGCGGGCGGCGGCGGCGGGAGCGGTGCGGGAGGCGGCGGTGCTGGCGGAGCAGGCGGCGGCGGCGGCGGCTCCAGGGCCCCCCCGGAAGAGTTGTCCATGTTCCAGCTGCCCACCCTCAACTTCTCGCCGGAGCAGGTGGCCAGCGTCTGCGAGACGCTGGAGGAGACGGGCGACATCGAGCGGCTGGGCCGCTTCCTCTGGTCCCTGCCCGTGGCCCCCGGAGCGTGCGAGGCCATCAACAAGCACGAGTCGATCCTGCGCGCGCGCGCCGTGGTCGCCTTTCACACGGGCAACTTCCGCGACCTCTACCACATCCTGGAGAACCACAAGTTCACCAAGGAGTCTCACGGCAAGCTGCAGGCCATGTGGCTCGAGGCGCACTACCAGGAGGCCGAGAAGCTGCGCGGCCGCCCGCTCGGCCCCGTGGACAAGTACCGCGTGCGCAAGAAGTTCCCGCTGCCGCGCACCATCTGGGACGGCGAGCAGAAGACGCATTGTTTCAAGGAGCGGACTCGGAGCCTGCTGCGGGAGTGGTACCTGCAGGACCCCTACCCCAACCCCAGCAAGAAACGCGAACTGGCGCAGGCCACCGGCCTCACTCCCACACAAGTAGGCAACTGGTTTAAGAACCGGCGGCAGCGCGACCGCGCCGCGGCGGCCAAGAACAGGTCAGTTGGTGGGCTTCCGAGTCCTGGCGACCGCCTCGGGACCCCCGGGAGGGAGGGATGGGCGCTGGATAGTGGGGGCGTCCGCCCAGCGGGCCCCCTCCCCCAAACCTGGACCTACTTGAGGCCAGGTAGAGAAAGTTTCCCCTGGCCGGCCGGGCTGGGGGTGGGCGGTGGGGTTGCAGCCTGCTTTGTCCCAGAGGGGACTTTCTTCTGGGACGAGGGTGCGAGGTTCCAAGTGCCCACTCCCCGGGGTCCCCAGGCCTGGGAGCCTCCAGCCCTGCCTAGCATCCGCGTGGCGTCTGCCTTCTCCGTCCCGGCAGGCTCACTCTCGGCCGGAGCCCAGGATCCTGCCAAAGCGCCCCTTGCCATCTGGCTCTGGTGATGGCTCCTCATTCCCATGCACTGAGAAATCCCGGGAGAAATGCACGAATGTGGGCGATGGAACCAGGCCCCTGTCACAAAGGGAAAAGGCTAGCGACATAGCTAGCGCGCCTCCCACATAGCACGTTGCCAGCTGAGAGCGGGACGGTTGGCTGGGAGTGGAGGAGAGGGAGAAGGCGAGAGAAATTGAGGCACGCAAGTGCTCACCCTCCTGCCCCTGAATTCGCTAAGGTGAGGAGGAGCAGGATCAGCCTGTTGCCAGCAAGTTGGCCACAAAGTCACAAAGTTTTTTAGCTTGCCCAGCAGTGGAGCTGAGCCTCGGGGAAGATGGGTCTAGGGAGAAAGCCAGGGAACTGCAAGGCGAGGGAAGGAAGAAAAAATGGAAGGAAGTTGGCTGAAAGCTCCGGCATGGAACCTGTACTCCTTCCTGTCTTGTTTCCGAAGGCTGCCGACAGGCCTGGGCGGTTCTGAACCCGTGCCTGACAGCTGCTCCAGGCTGGGAGCCCTGTGTGAGTGGCCGAGTGAGGGAGGATGTCTGTCGGGCTTGTGGAGGCCACGTTTCGCCCGAGGGGGGAGCATCGGGTCAGGAGCAGGCCTCCTTTGGGAAAGAGCTAAGGACCAGCTCTAGCCCTCCCTCCTCTTTTGCTTTTTCTCCTTCTCCCCATTCTCCATCTGCCCTCCTGTCCACCTCTCTGTTCCCCGTTCCTGATTTGTTTGTTTGTGTGTCTGTTTCCCCGCTCCAGCTGCTCCGCTGTGAGTTGGAGTCTTGAGCACAGGACCAACACCCTGAAGTTGGGGGGTGGGGGCACAGTTAGGGTAGTGGGCCGCCGGGGGGGCCCATGCCATCAGAAGAGCTCCCCTCTCCTAGAGACTTCCTCCTGCCCCCCTGGGGCGCTCCCCACCTCTCCCCCAGGCGGCAGACTTCAGATTCCACTTTTCCATGGGGAGTCATGAGCAGGGAGCTCAACCCTGGGCCAGAAAGCGCGGCCGCCCAGCGGAGTTCCTGGAAATGGCGTGGGGGTGGGGAGGGGGGGTACATGGTTGGGGGGCGCTAGGGAATCGCTGCGGCTGCAGGCCCAACTCGGGGTGACGCAGGAGCACGGAGGCAGCTCCGAGGAGGCGGGTGGGCGAAGCCGCTGTGTCAGGCCCGGCGCTGCTCTCTGTCTCCCGCAGGCTCCAGCACCAGGCCATCGGGCCGAGCGGCATGCGCTCTCTGGCCGAGCCCGGCTGCCCCACGCACGGCTCGGCTGAGTCGCCGTCCACGGCGGCCAGCCCGACCACCAGCGTGTCCAGCCTGACGGAGCGCGCGGACACCGGCACCTCCATCCTCTCGGTAACCTCCAGCGACTCGGAATGTGATGTATGATAGCCAAGGCCGCCCTCCTCTCCCTCCTCCCTTCCTCCTCTCCCTGCTCCTCTTCCTCCTCTTCCTCCTCCATCCCCAGAACAAGTGGAAATCAGGATACACAACCACACACACACACACACACATCCACACACAAACACACCCACACTCCCATCCCAGCCAAATATATATATATATATACATATAAACCAAGAAAAAAATTAACAAATTAACAGCAAACTATCAACAGCCCCCAACCACCATCTACCACCACGATCACCCCCAAGGACCACGACGTCAACAGACAGTCACAAACGCTGATGTTTCGGGCAGAAAGCATAAAAGAGGTGACAATTGTATACTTTCTAGGACAAGCACGGCTTCTCCTTTCGGTTCCCACGGACCCAGCACCCCACCTGCATGACGATTTATTTGTATCTGGGAAAATATTCTCTCTAGCTTAAACGATTTTACAAGAATCGACTATACAAAACCGACCACCACCACCACCACCGATGACCAGACGACAAAAGCAAAACAGACAAAAAAGAAAGAAAAATCGCCATCTCCCTTCTGAATTTGTAAAAAAAAAAAAGGAAGGAAGGAACTCCTTCGAGAGGGAAATAGCAAATGTATCTTGACTTTTGTTGCTCCCTCTTTCCCCCTCTCCTACTCTCTTTCTTTCTCTTTCTTCTCGCGGTTTTTAAGTCCAAGTGTTGGTCAAACAAGATGCAATCTTCTGTTTTTTGTTCTGCAGACAATCATTTTCTTCGTAAGCACCTTCTTCCCTCCACTTCCATCACTGCCTGTGTGGGTACTGGTTATAAATGTGGAAAAAGAATAGTTATGACTGTAACAGATTTTTATTTTTATTTCAAAATTTTATATGAATTATGTATATCTTAATGATCGGTCATTTTCCCAGTTTGTAATATATGTGTAGAAATTGCCTGTATATGATATTGCTTTTTCTCCTCCCCTTTTCTCTTTCTTTCTCTCTTCGCCCTCCTTCCCACCCCCACCACACCCCCTTCCCCCAGCTCACCTGTCTCTTTCCTTTTCGGGGTTACCCTCCCCTCCGGGTTCCTGGCTTTGACTCAGCTGGGGTAGGAAGAGGGGTCCCGCTAGTGAAAGCGGAGAGGGAGACTGTAGTATTCTTATGCAAAAGCTATTTCAAGTATTTCTTAGCTGCTTCAGAGGGGTCTCTCACTCCCCATAGGGCGCTTTTACTGTTATCCTAACTGCGTGTTTATCTATATGTAAAAACTTTCTAAAGCAAATACAGTATTCTCCATTTTTCTTATCACTCCCTTAGACTGGTGTTTTTGTCAGACACAAACCCCCTTGAAAGCAGCGGCCTGGCCTCCTATTCCCGGCCCTCTCAGCCTCCTGAGCCTAGGCTGGGTTGTAAAGGCTGAGTCTGAGCTTTTTGGGGGTGGGGGCAGGGGTGGGAAAGAGCCCCCTCGGAAAAGCACCAAAGGCCACCGAGGGCACAGGCCAGTTTCTTCCCAGGAGGTGTTCCAGCTGCGCTACCCTGGCGGCTTTGCAGCTTGCGGTGGCCCTCGGTGGGTTCTGGCTCTGTGCTGGGTGCCTTTCCCTTGCTGCTTTGTTTTTCAAAGGGGGAAAAGACTCTCCGTCGCCTAAACCAAGAAACTTCCAGCCCGAACCCGAGGAGCTGACAGCTTTTGCCTCCCTGGCTGGGAGGAGGGCAGGGAGTTGGAGTCCGGGCTGGGAGGACGGCAGATGCAGCGTGGGGGCCGGGAGTGGCAGAGCGGAGGGACTGGAGTCCCGCGGGCCTGTTAGTCTGAGGCTGGGATTGGGCCCCTCGCGCTTTGCCTCTGATCGCCTTCCGGAACATTTTCTCACTCTGTGGAGCCCCTAAGATATTTCAGAGTTGGTGTACATTTTAAAGTACTTCCCTCCCCCCCACCTCCTCTTTCTAGCACGACCCCCTGGGGCCTCAAGCCTCCCCACCCTGCGCATGGGGAGGGTGGGGGCACATTTCCTCTGGTTGGCGGGATGACTTGGCTGGTGGCGCCTCCGTTGCTCTGGGCCAGGGCGGCCTGTGCCCGAGGAAGAACCGAAGAGGTAATTTCAGAAAACTTGCCTTCACTTGAAAGTCCAATTTCCAAAGACAGGAGGATTAGGGAGAAACGTGCCTGGAATTTCGCACCCGTTTCCAAACTAATTTTGACTTCCGATTGATTTCCTTTTGTCTCCATACAGGGTAGCGCCATGGGTTTTAGGCAGGCTGGCTGGCAGACTGGGCAGAGAGGCGGCTGGACACCAGGTGTCCTGGGTGCACAAGTCAGCCATGCACTCAGGATGCCAGGCTGTGCGGTGGGCCAGGTTCCCTCTCTCCATCCTTCTGCAGAAATGGGCCATCCACTCGGCCTCTGGTGGGTTTCCAAGGCCTTCTGTGGTCTTCAAGAGCAGTGCCCAAGTATCTGTGAGCTCCATGCCCAGAAACTGGGATGCACCCAGTTCACGCAATAGTGACCCAGTTGGTAGGATTTGGGGGTGAGGGACTGCCTGGTTCTTCTCAGCTTGAGCCTCCACTCTGGTGTACAGATGACTTTGAAGATATGACCCATAATGTGACCCAGAGCCTGAACTTGGAAACGCAAAGAGTGATGGGTGTCAGGGAGGGTAGAAGGTTCAGCCTAACTGATAGGTGGAAGGAAAGGGGAGCGACAGTAAAGAGTGACCCCTGGAAGGGTTGACGCAGGGAGCCAGGTGCCTTTTTGTTTGGGACAAACTGGTGGAGTTAGGTTTCTTGCAACTCCCTCAGCAAAGAAAGCAACTTGGGGTATTCCATACTTACTCCTCCTCTTCTCTGAGAGTCTCCAGTTGGGGGGCAGTGGAGGCGGTGGTTGGGTCCTCTTGGGCTTCACCAGCCTCTTGTTATCTCACTTGCTATCTATTATCACCCTCTCTCATCTCTATTTCCACACAGCTTTGCACAAATACCAGTACTCTCCTCTCTGCACTCTCTGGCCTCCCCTCCAGATGCCTGGCATGGGTTGTGGGGTGGTGTTTGTGTGTGCGCTGTGGAAAGCTGGGCCTCCACCAGGCAGTCAAGGACTGCATACAAAGAGCTGCCCCTGAGTTGTGGGATAAGAGTGCATGTGCCTTCAGTGGTGTGGCGTGGCCAGTCACGTGTTTCCATGTATATTGCCTGCCTAGAATTGAGGTATTTGTATGACGCTTGAGCAGTTTTTAATGATGTATGTCGTTCTGCAAGGAGGACCTGTCCAGTGTCGCCCCCCCCCCCCACACACAGGATGCTGGGAGGGTTGTGCTGTCTTCCTGAATGGTGGACATTGGCCAGGTGGGCCACGGTTCATGTTGGACATGCCTGGGTCCTCTTGTTCTGGTCAGTTCACAGAGACCATCTCTCTTTTGCTCACCCCTAAATGGTCCTCTGGCCCTTTTGAGAGGGAAGGAAGATCACAAAGGGACTTCTTGGAAGGACATGTGGGGGTGAGGGCGACTCTTCCCTCATCCACTTTTTACCCTGACACGTCAAGACTATCCCCGTCCACCCCCTTGCTCGTTTGAACACTGGGTTCAAGGTAAAGAGACATTCTCCTGCTGCCTACAGCTTCTCTTTCTGTGTCCCTCAAAGCCATAGGGCAAGGCCACCAAGCCACCCCAGTGGGCTGAAGTCAGTGGGCATCCTTGGGACAGTGCTAGCAGAACAAGCCAGGCCGAAGCACAACTTGTAGAGAAACTCGCTTAGTTCTGGGGATGTTGGGGATTGTGCTCCAGCAAGGGGAGAGGGGTGCTCTTGAGTGTGTGAGTCTCCTTATCCTGGTCAGGTCAGGGCAATTGGGCCTCACTATTAACCCTTATCAGGCACTTTTGCCCTGGCCCTCAGCTGCCTGCCGGTGGGCAGGCTCCTCTTCTCCGAATGTCCCAAAGAGTATGCACCCTTGTGGTTTCCTGCCTGAGTGGCCCTGAGTGTGTGCTGCTGCCCGCCTGTGGAGCCTTCCCTGTGTGCGTGGTCTCTGGGGTGGAAAGCTGCTTGAGGAAGAACCATCTTTGGGGCTATTCTTTTTCATCTCTGCATCTCTCCGAGGAGAAACAGTGATGGTCTGGGATTGGCGCTGGCAACCCAAACCAGCAGTCAAGGATGTGCAAAGGGGAAATTTGGTGTGCACCTGTTGGCCCTTAGAAGCTGCTTTCCTGGGGGAGGGAGGTCAATCTCTCCCTTAGGTGAGCTCCCATCTCCTTGTTCCCCCATCCCCACCCCCCAGATCCTTGAGAGGCTACTGTCAGCAGAGTGTATGGTGCACAGCTGATGATAATGAAAGGCCCCAGAAGCTACGCTGGGGCCAGGCAGGGACGCGGATCAATAGTGAGGTTGCAGACACAGAGCCTGGCTGTTTGGGCTGGGATCGGGGTTGAAGTGGTGAGGCCAGCCAAGCATGGTGAGGCCTTGGGAGTGGGGTTCAGGCCCCTGTAGACAGAGATGGCAAGACCTTGACCTAGGCTCCCCTAGTCAGATGGAGCAGGAACCCTAGTGTGGGCTGTAGCAGTAGAATTGGGCTCTTGGCTTCTGCCATGAGAACTGATCAACCTGGGACTCTGGGGCCAGCTTCACCCTGGATCGCAGTCGCTGGCAGCAACTTAGTTCCAGGCCCGTGGCTCACTGGGCACGCTTGCCGCTGAGCAGGGGGACATCCCCGTCTCTTCTCCCTCTCTCGGTCTCCCTCCGCCTCTGTGGCCGTCTAGTCCCCGCCTAGGTCTTTGTGTGGCTGTCACCTGGAGCGCCGGCTGCCGCCTCGGGGCTTTCCCGGGCCCTCCCACTGCCCTCTGCCCCCCTTCCCCCATGCCTGCCCCTCACCAGCGCTCAGGCTGTTCTGAGGCCCACCGCGACGCGCGCCTCTAGGTTCTCGCTGGCAGACCCCCTCGGCCGCCCACCGCCCGGGCCTTTTCCGGCCCCAGCTGAGCTGAGCCTCCTCTGCCCTGGCGAACCGGCTGCGGCGGCGGCCGTCTGGCCCGAGGGCGGGCAGGGGAGGGCGGGCGGGCGCCTGGAGGAGGGGAGCCCGCTAGCCGGGCTCCGATTTCTCCGGTCAGCTGAGCACAACTTTCCATTCGAGTGTATTCATGCAGCGGCTGATTGAGCTCTGCTGCGCCAGGCGGGGCGCGGCGGGAGTGGGCAGTCTAACAGACTACAGCGCGCGCATACACACACACATACACACACACACACACACATCTACAGACACCTACCGCTCTCACGTCTTAGACCCATATCCACAAACCCTCACCCTGCGCCTTTTCAGTATAAACGCAGAATACCCCTTCCCTTGCACACCCATCAGTCCCAGGGCAGTTGCTTATCACCCACCCGTGGAGCGCTTTACCAGTGCAACACCAGGACTTCCTTTCTGATGTGGTTGAACCTCTGTGGATTCTGCCCGGGGCCCCAGACACATGAAACAAAAACCCTACTCCCTTAAGTCTCCTCAAGGGCCGCACAGCCGCTCACACAAACATAGCCAGCTTTACAATCCCATGGGGGACAGAGCTACCCTCCAAGGCACATCAGCACAAGCACTCAAGACAACTTGTAGCCAGGGCCTGTTGATATGCATGGCGCTGAAAGTTCCCCTGGAAAGAAGGGAACCCATGAAGCATGAAAGCAGAAAACAGCCAACCCACACTCACCTCTCCACACCAAACACACAGCCAGGGTGCAGAGGAAAGCTCCTGTCCCAGGGACACCCATACACTACACACCAACTCAAAATAGAATAGAAATGTCCGCCTGAGCTGTCCCAGGCCCCAAAACACATTGCTTGGCTGCAGGCAACCAGAGACCACCATCTAATCCACTCATTTCCCCAGATGCACATGTACAGGGGCACATACGTGTGTGTATGTGTGTGTGTGACAGAGAGAGAGATGGAGAGAGAGAAAATTAAACGTGTTTAATTTAGAAAGTGATTCCATGCAGAGTCGAACTGTCCACCCCAGTGTCCAGTGTGTAGTATTCTAGAGTGTGAGAAAGACAGAAGAGTACCGAAGACGGAGAGAGATGAAAACTAGGGAGAAAGATGCAGGAGAAAGAGGAATTGAAACTGAAAAAGTGAGAGGACCCCTCACTCCTTCCTCCAAAACAAAAGATAGAAGAGCTGGCAGCACTCGAGGATGCTGGATCTGGATCATGAGGGGCCTGTCAGCAGGGGGATGACTTAATGTCCTGCAAAGTACCTGGGGGAGCAGCTGCCCTGAGGTTCCCACAAGTGCCAGGAAGCTTTCTGGCACAGCCTTTTCTGTTTCCTAAGAAAATTCCATCTTCACAGGCCCCTGCTCCCTGCACTAGGCAGCGGCCTCTTCCCTCACCTTGCACACTCTAAGAGACTTGAGACCTCCATATGACTCCAGGCACAGGACACCTCCATACATGCAGGCACACGCTCACCCCTCCTGCAGGGACCAGAGGACTTCCCCAGCCATAGCTCCTGATTCCAAAGAAGCCCAGGATATTCTCTCTCTCTCTCTCTCTCTCTCTCTCACACACACACACACACACACACACACACACATCACTCATTTTGGAGATTGAAAACAAGGGCGACTTAACCCTCAGGAGTATACCCTGTACCCCCTGAGGTCCTATACGCCATAGACAATGACCCCAAGGCTGAACCCCACCATACAGTTTGAGTAACTACAGACCAGGCCTGTACACCTTCCAAAGACGGGGGCTTGGAGTGAGTTTTGGGGGATCTTCTCCTAGCCCGGAAAAAAAAACGTGAAGGCACGAGTGAGGGAGTGAGAAATGAGTGAGTGTGCGCGCTCCCGTGCGCCCGACTGCCCTCTGAGGATCGACGGGAACTTTCGAGCGGGCACCAGAAGGATGCAGACGCGGCCTTGTGGGTGCACGCACCCCTAGATTCCCGCCCCCCCACCCCTCCTTGTGGACTCCGCAGGGCGCTTTCTGGATGGGCCTTTGTCATCCCGCCTCCCGCTCGGACTCGGGCGTTCTTCTCTAAGGTCGCTAGGAGGCGCTGTGGCCGAAGTCCCCGCCGCTCCCAGCCCTCCGCTCCGGACCTGCCGCCGGGCCAAACCCGCCTCGCCCTCGGCCGGGCCCCCGCAACGCTGGTTGGCTCCAGGAGACGGGCTGGCCTGGGGAGGGGTCTGGGTCGGCCAGGGGGGCGACCCGCGCGCTCCCGGGACCGCAGCGACTTGAGTTTGTTGGCTTCTGCGAGGCGCATTTATCATCATAACTCATGTGTGACCACGATTAAACAGAAATTCTTAGCCGGGCTGGTTCACGACGCAACGCGATGCTCATTCCCGACGCGCCGGGCTCCGGTTCTGCGCTCCCTCCCAGAGGGCCGCCGGCGCCGCCTCCTGCTGTCCCCCAGCTCATCTCTGCCGGACGGGGACCGGGTGGCGACGCTCAGCCCGGAGCCGCAGGCACCGCCCGGAGTCCAGGCCACAGCCCGCCCGGGAGCTGGAAGCGCCGAGAGCCCACGGCCGCCCCCACAGCCGGTCCCCACCTTCGCTCGGCCACCCCTGCGCCCTCGGAGCCCCTCTCCGTGCTCCCTCGCAGGGGCGCCACCGGCGGCCGAGTCCACGCTGCTCTGGGACACTCGGTTGGGCACACTCGGGGAGCGAAGGCGAGAAAGGGGAGCGGGGCGGGGCTGGGCACGGCGGCCCCGGAGCTCTGCGGGCCCGGCCGACCCCCTCCGCAGGGCGCGCTGGGCCCGGAGCGCCTCGGCCGCCTGCTTCTCCGAGTCGAGAGGATTAGCAGGGATTGAGTGCGCTCTTCTGGCGGAGAGAGCTCTGCTTGAACCACCAACGCTTCCCTGTGGGCTTGTGTGTGTGTGTGTGTGTGTGTGTGTGTATGTGTGTGTAAATTTCACTGTAGTGATTGTTGTGCAGATTCCTGCAAGTGGATGACTTTCCTCCCCCCAGGGCAGGGCCACCTGCAAATGTGCCTGGGGGTGGGGAGCGCCCCATTATCTAGAATGCTGTATCTAGAATGATGCATTCAAATTGCTGTCTAAAATTTATCAGCTGAAACCCCCAGAGTCTATCCAGTCAATTCTCCTAAGAATTTTAGAGTTTTAGTCGTGCCTCCTAGTTCAGTGAGTAACACTTGCAAATGGCTACTGCCACATACAACAGACAGCTGTGGTCACCAGGGAGAGGTAGGAGACCTGAGACATGGCTCCCTCAAGGACAACCTCCATTAATGAATCCAGAAGAAACAGAGGGAACCTGATTACCATTCCTGAAGGTCTCATCTGAATCCTGATCAAAGGGAGGAAAATCACATAACAGCGTTCCAAACTCACCCAGAAAAGTAGACTGTGTTTTAACTTAATGATGCCCTCATGGAATTGTTTCAGTTCAAGGTTTCAAAATTAACCCTGGGCATTGAGACTGGAGGAAGCTGCAGATCGAATGCCTCAAGATAATCTTTAAACTTTGAACTGAAAGGATTCCATGAAGGGCAGCGGTAAGCTACATTCCAGCACAACCCACTGAAAGAGGTATATCTGCCTTGAGCCTGGTGCTCTTCAAAGAATAATCCACATGAGTTTCATTGAACAGTGTGGAATCTGGAAGACAGAAGAAACAGAGGGGGACAGAGCGCCTCAATGAAAGACGGTGAACCATTATGGGCAAAGATTGTGAGAGGGGCACCAGGGAGAGGCATGTAGCCAGTGGCACGCAGCTGTTCTAGAGGTTGGGCATGAGTTTTTGTTTGGTTGTGTTTATCACCACCACAAATAAATAAACTATATTTTGTTTGTTTGATTTTTTTTTTGGGGGGGGGGCACATCACTGCTCTCTGGTGGTGGGAGTAGGAGGCCCAGCCCCACTGCTGGAATTGAACCTCCATCCCAGTGGGCCGCAGTCCCACACACAACCACTATGCACCGGGGCTCAGCCCTATATTTTAAAACAAGAAATAGCACACAGAATGCTTTGCAAGGGAGGGCACCTTCAGATTTATTAGAACAGAGACAAACCCATCTTGAGCTACATGATGAATTGGATTGAGGACAGAGGTGCCTAGCAGACATGGCCGCAGCAAAGGCATGGGGGAGCTGCGGCATTCTCTTGCCTGGTAGGCAAGGTAGCCGGCACCAGAGATGAAGCTGGGGGATAGAGGCTAAGAAAGGGGGTAGTGAGAGCCAGTTACAAAGTCAAATAAATTGTGTGGCCTTGGTTGGGCCCTGGGAATCCAGGAAGAGCTCCCATGGTCCTGTCCAGACCTCTCTTGACAGACATTCTTTGGAGACCGTGAGGCTGATCTCAGGAAGGCCTGTCAGTTCCTAAGTTAGGAACCTCTGTTCTCCATTAGTTAGGGCAGGAGAGAAAAGGCCAGGCTGGAAAGATCAATTGGAGATGGGATGGGATTTCAGTGTCTGTCCCCTCACCCTAATGCCATCATCTGGCTCTGGTTCTTCCCGAAGCATTAGCGCTTCACCCTCATAAGCGCACCCCATCCCCCCACTTTTTTGAAGTGGCGACCAGTGGTGCCAATCAGATTGATGCCTTAGAAGGACTAGTCTATCAGAGGAAGGCCAGCCTCTGATATATACATTATGGGTTCCATAGGTGCAGGTATACAGAGATAATTATTATTTATTATAGTAAAGTTATAGAAAGCATGAGACAGAGAGAAATAACAAGACATACTTTATCATGGTAGCATGCTCACCTCAGCCCTGTCTGGTAGCCCATGTGGAGAGACAGCAAGTGGGGGAAGGGATTACATGAGGGAGAGAAGCCAAGAGCATGATGGTAGGGAAGAGCGGCACAAGAGAGGCTGGAGAGAGGTGGATAGGTGGGTGGGGGGGCTTACTGTGCCTAAACCTTATATGCCCTTTGGCGCCATGCAAGGCACCTAATTCCAGATAAGGACATAGGAACAGGCTGTACCATCACAGGGAGGGAATGAGCTAGGGCATACATGTACCCCAAGGGGAGGGACTAGGGGTATACATGTGACCAGAAGGGCGGAACCTAGACTCAGTATGGCATCTCCTGGGTGAGCTTGATCTTTGTCTCCTACAAGGAAGTACTCTATTGACATGCTTATCAGAAGGGAGTGGGCCCTGCTTAGGGTGGGACAGGCCATATGGGTTGTTAGGGATAGCCAATGACCCCAAGGAAGAATAAATAGCTCCTGACCTACTTTGGCTGATCTCCAGGGCATAGCCATATTCTGAGTGTAGCGAGTGTATACTTGGGGAGATAACCTGGGAGAAATCTTTCTGATTCCCACAGTCTCCCTCCAAGTTAGAGAGCACAAGTGAGTCTGTGCTTCTCATGTTTACTGTCAGGGTCTGTACATTTGGAACAGGTTTTATTCTGTGGGGCTGAGAGAGAGACAGATGCCAACCATACCTGTAAATAGAATTGTGTGTGTGTGAAATGGTTCATATAATTAGAAAATAAGGGGCTGAGCCCCGGTGGCGTAGTGGTTGTGCACGGGACTGCGGCCCACTGGGACGGAGGTTCAATTCCAGCAGTGGGGCTGGGCCTCCTACTCCCACCACCGGACAGCAGTGATGCCCCAAAAACAAAAAAAGAAAAAGAAAAAGAAAATAAGGACAAGTAAACCATGCTTATCTTGTTTATTGGGTCATCTGATGCCCAGTGCCACTGATTCTGAAACCCATGAGCACCTTCTGAGTAAAATCTGGCTTGGCCAGTCTCATTCTATGCCCAATTCCGTCTGCCTAAGAGGGCGCAGTAGCGTCTTATCTCCCAGTGCGCTGAGCAAGGGCATGCAGGAGTGTGCACACAAGCCGCGGGCTCAACCCTTTGCAAACCATCTCCAACGTTGTCCTAGCCAAGGGCTCCAGGTGTTGAGAAGACTCTTCCCGGGATGTTCAAGAGGGCTTTGTGGGCGGGACTCAGAGGAGGTGTCAGTTTTAGAGAAGTTAGTTCTTGATCAGAAGAGCAGCTTGGAGACCTGGAGAAATGGACCCAGCTTTCTTTGTGCCCCCAGGGCTTAGGTTCCTCCACTGGACCTTATGGCACCTCTAAGGCAGAGGAAGGGAGAGTGCAGGTGTCTGAGCTGTTATTTGGGTGGGTGTCACCGTGTATAGTCTTAGAATGATTCTATTCTTGTGCATGTCTGTGCGCTCTCGGAGGGGGGCATATGAGCAATAGGTGTCAGGGATCCAAAGTGTTGTTAATTGTGGTGCTTCCAGTACAACTCACAGTGCCCTCCATGCGTCCAGGGTGGAACGCCAGCACAGGGTTTTCAAACCCATGGCTTTGTAGAAGCAGGTTGCCAGGCCTTTCTTCCGCGGCGCCCCTCTGTGGGTTGCCACCCCCAAAACTTCAGCTCCGGGTTGGAATGGCTAGAGAGCATGACCAGCTTCACCAAGCAGGAGCATAAGCAACAGGGCCAAGCAAATCAAAGTCAAACTCATCGTGACTCTACAGTCCTGTGTCCTTCCAAGCCTGTCACTCTTCAGCGAAGCAGAAAGCCTCATCTTTCTCCTGACAGACCCAAACTTCACCACCAGGCCACCGGGGCAGCCTGAGGCTTTAGGGCAGGGACATCAATGCTGCCCCCTCCTATTCTGAGCTGCGAGTGGGAAGCGAAGGTGTAGGGGGGAGGATGGAGGCAGGCCTTCGCTGACAAGGCCGGGGGAGTGGAGGTGGGGGCTCCACAAAGTGAACCGCAGCAATGCAGGAGCCTGGGACCTGGTCCCCACACCGTTTCCTCCCTCCCCTCCCGGGAGGGAGAAGTATTCAGGCGCCACTTCAGAGACCCACAAGAACTAGAGACCCAGTAAAGACTTTGGGGACTCCTAGATCCTGACCCGGAAGCGGAGTCCAGATCCCGCAGATGTAATTCCGCGCCCCTGCTCTCCTCCCCGCACCCCTCCCCACAGAGAGCGTGCACGTGAAAAGAAAAGCGACAGCCGCTCCGGGCCCGAGGCCGCGCACGGCGGCGGCGATCGGCGGGTTTTTGTTGCCATCTCGCGGCGGCAGCGCGCACTGCGCCATCCGACTGGCCGCGGCTCTTCTCCCCCCCCCCCCCCCCCCCCCCCCCCCCCCCCCCCCCCCCCCCCCCCCCCCCCCCCCCCCCCCCCCCCCCCCCCCCCCCCCCCCCGCACCTCCATTCCTGGGATAATCGCTTTCTCTCCGAGGGAGCTGCGTGGACTGTCTTGTATCAAACGAAGTCCGCTGATCTGCGTCTGTCAACGCACCCGGGCCGCCGTGACCTCGGCTCCCCCTTTAAGTTCCTTTCATGTGTTCCATTCCTATTGCTAGATGCCTCCCAGCCTCGTGCAGCTGGAGGGTGGGGCTGTCTTGTCTGGGGAAAGCACCCAGACCGATGGTCCTTTCTTCAACAGCTGGCCCAACGCCAGCCCCGTGCCCACCCTTGTGTCACACACTGGGGAGAGCGAGATGGCCAACCCAAGGCCCGTTCGGTGGGAGCGGAAAGAGGCAAACAGGCAAATGATCATTTCTGTGACCACGCGTGTGGGAAGTAGCTAAAGAGAGGAAGCGATGGGGTTGGCAAGGGAAGCAGAGAAAAGCAGGCAAGCATGGGCTTCCCAGCCTGGGGGTGGGAGGCACTGTCCAAAGGCATGTGTGCAAAGGACATTGGTTTTCTCGGGGACCTCTTCATGGGGTGCTAAAGACATTCAACTGCACAGAGCAGCCAGCGCTGGCTAGTGAATTTCATAGGGTTAGAAAACGTCAGAGGGGGGCTGAGCCCCGGTGGAGTAAGTGATTGAGTGCCAGACTGCAGCCTGCCGGCTTGGCGGTTCGAATCCAGCGGCTGCTCTCAGGAGCAACACTGTGTAGCGCCCACGACCACCACAGGCAGTGATAGCCCCCCCCCCCAAAAAAAAAAAAAGAAAAAGAAAATGTCAGAGGGAAGAGGAGCCTACGAAATGACCTCTCCCTGTGTTTAGGTAGGTTAAGGAAACAGACTCAGGATGGCAAGTCTCTGGCTTTAAGGACACTTAACGCTGTGGAGTCCACAGTGGCAGAGGGTGGGGTAGATGGGTAGGGATGGTGGTGATGGGTGGGAAGGCTGGACGCCCCTGCTGGATCGTTTTCACAGGCAGCCAGGGGAAACCTGGGAGGTGTGGGAAGCCATCCCAGACTCCTCTTCTTCTTCTTTTTTTTTTTGGGGGGGGACATTACTGCCCTCAGGTGGTGGGAGTAGGAGGCCCGGCGTTTGCTCCGTGGAGCTGGAATCGAATCTCCATCCTAGTGGGCTGCAGTCCTGCGCACAACCACTACGCCACCGGGGCTCGGCTCTTCAGACTCCTCTTCTGCACGGCAGCTTTCCTTGCCTGGTTTCACTCTCTTACTGCAGAACTACTGGTCCCCATTCTCTTAGCTGACAATACAAAATCAGAAGCAAAAACAAAACACAACCTTCTGAAAATGGAAAAGGTTTTGTTGCTATTGTTTGGCAAGTTTGCTTCCCAAGTCATTTGGCAAGGGAATATGTCCATAAGATGTATGGTCTTAATTTATCCCACTTGACATGGACACCAGCTGTGCTTCACAGGAGGCTGAATGTGCCTGATGCCAGAGACTGCTCCAGACCAAGGCAGGGGTGGGGGGTAATAATGTACCGTAGGGAATCTCACTCTCATTGCCCTGGAGTCAATGGTGGCCATGGTCGAAATGCCCCGTGAGTGTCCAAGACTATAACTCTTTATAGGAGTAGAAAGTCCAAGGGCTGAGTCCCGGTGGTGTAGTGGTTGTGCGCGGGACTGCGGCCCACTGGGACGGAGGTTCAATTCCAGCAGTGGGGGTGGGCCTCCTACTCCCACCACCGGAGAGCAGTGATGGCCAAAAAAAAAAAAAATGGAGTAGAAAGTCCCATCTGTGGCCTGAGGAGCAGCCAGTGGTTTTGAACTGCAGACCTTGCAGTTAGCAGCCCACCAAGTAACCCCTATGCCAGCAGGGCTCCCTATGTGGGATATATGCATCATTACATGTGCCTTTCAGAAATAATCTAAAACACCCTGCCCCCCAGAGTTGTAGTGTGAGGAGAAGGAGGGTCACGGTAAGTCAACCAGAAGAAGGGAGGAAGGTAAATGTAAGTTGATGAATCGCCAAAGGGCAAGGGCCACAGGAAGGGTCGGTCAAATTGGCTGTGGAACAGGTCACAGAGGCAGCTCAGCAGTGTTGGTGACATCCTGGAGAAGCCCAGAAGGTAGGATCTTGGTTTCTACATAAGCTGGAGAAGACAGAGCTATCCTAGCCCCTGCCATTCCAGGTGAGAGAAGGTGTCCCAGGGCCCTCTGGGGAAGTTGATCTTTCTGGTGTCTTCCAACCAAGCAATCAGATGTAGCATGTCTAGGCTCCTGTTCCCAAACATCTGTGGTCCTTCCCAGAGAACCCAGAGAAGCTTCCGAGGGGGCATTCAATAGTGATTTGGGCTGGTCGGCCCTCAAGTCAAGTCTAGTTCTCATAGAACTGACTGGTATTCAGGTTTTTCTCCATGCAGGGAGGCGGTACAGGGGAAATTGTCCAGGCTTTCTGTGGCCCTCGGTATCTAGCTCTTACAGGTCCCGACTGCTTCTCTGGAGGTGTTTAGACTTCATTGGTTTCAGGGCCCTGAGGCAGTGGTCTTAGGGAAGATCCCCCCAAACGGTCCGTGAGCCCTGTGGGCATAGCTCCGATCCAGCCTGCTCACTGCAATTGGAAGTCAGGGAATTGGTCTCTGCTCTTTGCTCAGACCCCTGAGAAGCAGAATGAGCTGGGGTAGACAGGTCTGCATGGGATGGAGGGTCAGCAGGGTCTAAGGCTGGGGGTCTTTTGACTTCTTGTTCTTAGTCCAGGTCCTATGGAAATGAAGAGGAAGGGCTCCCCTTCAGTGAACTTTGGTCAGTGGACACTGCCTTCCTCACAATGCTCTCTTCTTCAACCAAGATGGGACTAGCAGGGCGAAGGTAAAGGAGGGAATAGTCACCACTTGACAAGGTGTCTTTGTAAGTCATGTGAAGCAACATCTACCACCCAACAGTGGGACGCATGCTGTCGCCCACCAGCCCAATCTGGTTCCCAAATGTCTTCATCATTCCCCCCAAAACAAAACAGGACCCAGCAAGCAGCCCCTCCCCGTTTCTCCCCCAACTCCTCAGCCTGAAGTGGCCATTTGTGTTTGTCCAGTAGACTAGAGAAACAAATTCATAGACACGCATATGAATATAATGGTAAAGTCTATATACAAGAGAAATGGAACATTGAGAAAGCATCCCAACCCAGTCCAGTTCAGAGTCATAAGTCTGATATTAGCCCATATGTCCGATACCAGTGTATAAAGTCTCCTTCTAACTCACAAAGTCACAGGCCAGTGGGTGCAGAGTCCTGGCTCTGCAGGGGCCCCCTCATGGCTCTTCGTTTCCAGGGATCAGGGTCCATCAGCAGTATTCATTGGTGATAGAAGCATCTCAGCGCTGGCAGGGGTGTCTCTGTGGCTTTTCCAGTTTCAGAGGTCTGGTTCCATCAGGGTAAGGCCTGAGTGGACTTTTCCTCCAGCACTTCCGGTTCCTCAGACGCTGCCATCTTGTCTTGTCAGTGGAGTGACTCCCAACAACTGGGGAGAGGGTCTCTCATCTCCACGAGGGAAATATCACTAGACTTTCCAAAATTCTCAGAGAAAGCCATGCCCCACACAGGTCCTATTGGCTATCTCCAGATTGACAGGCTAGCCTCCAGCCCTACACTTCCAATCATGACATTGACGTCAAGTACATGACCGCCATACCAGTTCATGTATTCTCTGCCTTTCTGGATTTACCTCACCCCAATATTTCCTAGAAATGGACTCATTTAAGACAAGGTGTGTGGTGTCCAGATTCTTTGCATCAGTCTCAAGCTTTCAAGTTCCATCTCTGTGGTAATAAGGACTTCATTCCATTTTAGGGGGTGAGCAGTATTTCAAACCTGCTTGTGCTCATGTTGTGTACTCTTCTGTGGATGAAAGAGGAGGGTGAAGATGACTTTTGGGAGGAGTTTAGGCAAAAAGGAGGCTCTTCTAAGCGCCCCCCCCCCAGGGGTCACTCAAACCTACTAAAGGTGACCTTGGCTGTCCGTTTTCAGGTGCCTCCCTCCTATGCAACCAGGAGACCGGGAGCTGCTGGACAGCGGGGAGTTGCTGCTTGTGCTGTTCTTCCCCAGCCCGCCCCGTACTTTCCCTGCTGAATCAGGGGAGAGACTGGTTATCATCGTCACCCCCAGAGAGGCCGAGAACACAGGTTCTGCCCAGCCTTCCATTGATCTCTGGTTGCCAACTTTACTTCCCAGACTGGACTGTGGGTCGAGTTTGGGTCAAGTAGCGTCAACACTGAAAACCCAAGACGGCTCCCTTTCAAGAAGTCCACCATTCAACCGAGCTGAGCTCTCTGCCGGAGCTGGTGACTGGGGTCCTTCTTCCCGGTGCCCTCCCCTGCATGCCAGCTTACACTTAGCACCCTTGCTCCAGACCCAGGGGCACTGGACTCCCCCCTGAAGGTCGGGATAGGGAGAGTCAGATGCCCACTCATCTCCTCCCTGAGTTCTCGGGGTGGGGAGAGAAACTCACCTCTGCAGTAACATGTAGGATCAAACCGTCCTCAGACCTTTACCTGAGATGCGTAGCCGCTGAGGGAGAAAGAAAGAGACCACTGATGGAATATGTCGGAGGGGTCAGGCAGCATCCTGGGTCTGTTCTCTCCTCTACTCTCACAGCATCTCCGGGGATGAGAGGCCACTCCTGTTGATCACCTGAAGCACTGTGTCAACAAAGCCAGGGGAATCATTAGACTTTCCTGTCCCAAGAAGATGGTGGGACTGGGCACCTGTTGTGGGTGGGTGGGTGGGGTCTTCTGTAGGGGAGGGCCTGGGGCGCTGGCCTCTGGAGGTCATTCTGAGAAAACCTGGGGTGCAGTCCCTCAACTCTCCAGGTAGGGCGGCACCCTCCCCTCCTGCAAAGCTTGTTTCCTTGGAAAGTTCAGTTGCTTCCTTCTGAAGTGGGGCTTTCCCCCGACCCCTCCGCGAGAATGTCACATCACGTCACATCACATCACGTCACGTCGACTACATGTTTATCGAATGTCTTAGGACAAGAAAGTGCCTGTGATCCGAGCCTGAAACAGTACTCGCTGAGTCCCCGGGACAAGCTTGGAGACCAGGTGGGGCTGGAAACCCAAGCCCAGGCACCGCTGAGTCAGAGCCTCTGAGTCATCTGGCCCAGGCCTGCCCTCTGGGCTCATGGTTCTCAGGCTGCCTGAGAAGGACTGGGGTTTGCTCAGAGCAGACATTGCCAGCACCTCACCCTCTGCCTGGAGAGTTCCTGACCCCACTCCCTAAGGGCATGTTCTGTCCCACTCGACCTCTCCTGCCACCCCCACCCCCACCCCAGACTGGGGGCACGGCAGAATGGAAGGCATCTGGGGATGGTCCACAGCCCCTAACACAAGGCCTGGCATGAGTTAGAGGGGGACCAACAAGCTCAGCTTAGAGGCAGCAAGCGAGAGGTGATCAAGTAAGAACACACTGTACCTGGGGCCTTCTAGTCAGGTGACTCTTGAGAACTGTGCCTGTAAGGGGCTTCCAGACCTTTCTTCGGAGCCTCCCCTGGATAGACTGCAACCTCCCGGGGCTTGGTTCCCAGTGCAGATGTCAGGGATTTGCATCACCCAGGGACTTCATATGGGTCACCCGAAAGGGGCATTCAGACTACCTTTTCTGGACAGGACACCTGCACCCACAGCAAGACTCTGGGGTGAGGGGTGGAAGCGACTGGAGAATGCTCAAGGAGAAAGCACTCTATCAGCAGGGCAAGCGGGAAGGGGGTGGTGGTGTGTGGCAGGGCAGAGAGAGAGGAGGGGGGCCCTGGAGGTGATGCCACACAGAAACATCTGGAGTTGAGACTCAGATCATCCATGCTTGGGCCTCATGGGAACACAGTCCTGAGTCCTTCCCTGCCTCTATCTCTTATGTCTCAACAAACTCTCGCTCCCCCAACTTTATCTCCAACACAACCCGCCCCCCATCCCTCCTGGCTTCCTTACTGAATTTTAAAGCCATTCTCGCATCCATGGATCTTGTTTGTTGTCAAATGAGGAAAAGCCTGCGTTCGTATAGGCACTCCATTTCCTTCATGTAGATGTGTGAGTGGAGCTGGCTTCACATGGTGACTTTGATGGGTGTGCCTCGGACTACCACATGGGGTGATGGATTTCTCGAGGGAAAACAAGTAATAGAATCACATAGTAAGGCAAAACTGTCATGTATCCCCACACCTTGGTGGCAAGCTCATCTGATCCCATTGACTGAACCTAGAATTATGTCTTTTCTAGGTCCTTAGATAGGTACCACCCGTCCAAATCACTCCCCTAATATATGAGGCTAAGTAAACAAGTATTGCTACTAGGGCTCTACAAACTCTGGTGGCAGGGTGGTTATGCGTTGGGCTTCTGTTCACAAGGTCAGCAGTTCAAAACTGCCACACACCCCACCACCACCAACTGGGAGTAAAAGGAGGCTCTCTCTCTCCTCCTGTAAAGATTTCTGTCCCAGAAACTCACAAGAGCAGCTCTCCCTTGTCCCATGGGGGTCTCTGTGAGTTAGCATTGACTCGGGGCAATAAGTTATTGCACTTGAACGGATCTCTGCAATCAGCACATGACTTTGGACAAATGCTCTCGGTCTCAATCAGGTGCCTTCAAATCAACATAGGGGCTCCCTAAGGGACCTTCTGGGCCAGTTCAATTCAAGGCAGACTGGTTAGCTCAGGGGGTCGGAATGACAACTTTTGGTTCTCAAAGAATTTACAGAGGAGGGGACCGGAAAAATCTAAATTGTTAGATTTTTTTGGTTTGTTTTTTTGGGGGGGAGCATCACTGCCCTCTGGTGGTGGGTGTAGGAGGCCCAGCTTTGCTCCTGGAGAGCTGCTGCTGGATTTGAACCTCCAACCCAGTGGGCCACAGTCCCGCGTATAACGACTATGCCACCGGGGCTCCGCCCCAATTGTTAGATTTTTTAAAAAGGACTCTGCCCACCATGGGGGCTTATTTGGGAGAAGCTTGAAGACATTTAATATTAGTGAGAAATGGCCCGGAAACACTGTGCCAGGGAATTGTTTTCCCTTGCAGCAATGCCCTTGCTCTTTCTTTGGGCGCAAGCCCAGGGAGGGCTGTCCTGAGAGCATTGGTCGGAGAACCTCACTCCCTCCACCCCGAGCCCTGATTTGGCCTCTTGAGACATCTTTTGTCTCCCCGGGCCCCCCCCTCCCAACTCAAAGAACATTCCAAGGGAACACTATGGAGTCCCTGGCTTCACAATTCCTTGAGGTGGTATCATGGGGCAGAACAAAATAACCTCGGGCTGCGTCATAACCTTGGTCATAACTCTTCACCCAGCTGGGCTCTCCTCTCCTCCCCTGCCTCTCTGGTGTGATGGCAGCACAACTCGCTTCTGGTGGTGAATGAGATTGGTGCCAAGCGGGGTTGGGGTTGGAATCCTTCCACAGTGTTTAGCCATAAAGATGCTTCCTAATGGCTGACTCTTGCCCTTGGCTCAGGTCTTCAGCCACCCTAGGACCCCCCCTCAGTCTGCTGCTCAGGGTGCTGGCCTCTCATCCCATGGAGGCATCCAGACTGACTCCCTTAGTGTGGGGTTCTGGGTCTCCTACAGGAAACCCTCCGGAGGAGATGGTCAGTCTTGGGGCTAGTTCCACAGCTGCTCCTGCCCACCCTGCCTCTGGCCATGAGAAACTGATGTCCTATCACTCTGGACAGACGGCAGGGGCCTTGGGAGAGCAATCGCAGACCCCGCCCTGTTGCCAGGAGGACAGACCACTGCTGGGTCCTCAGCCCCGAGTGATTGCTCATCTCAGGAACAGGGCAGGGAAATTGGTTTTGGATGATGGGCAGACCTTTTTGTGTGGGGGTGGGGGTGAACTTGAGGCTAGAGGGTGACGGGCCTGAGGCCAGCAACTGGAACGTCACATGGATCGTGGATGAGGAAATGTCCTTGGAACCACAGACGGGTGTGAATAGAGTTACTGTTATGCCACCAGGCAAAGCATTCCCTGATGCGTTGCAGAGGAGAGCAAGAGGAGTCTTCTGCCAATGCCTTGGAGCCTGGGCTGTTTCTGGACTCCAGACAATCCCTCTTCTATTAAAAATGGTCCAAAGAGCTGCCCCGGGGATGTCTCTGGGGCCCACCAGTCTACCCCCGCCCTTCACCCCCAACACACACACACACCACACCACAGGCCATGGAGTTGATTCCAACTCATAGTCACCCCGGATGTTCCCCGACATCCTATATTCATGATGGCGGATGCCTATCTTAGAGTCTCCACAGCAAACCCAAGCTCACCCTCCCCCCACCAGCCACCCAGCTGATTCTGAGTCCTGGCAAGCCTCCAGGACAGGGGAGCACTGCCCTTGGGGGTGGCTCTCAGTCTTCTTCCAGAGGAGGAGTGCCTGGTGGGTTGGAACGGATGACCTTGTGGTTCACGGCCCGAGACTTAACACACTTTGCCACCAGGGCAGTCCTCTTGGATTTTATATTTCATCCTGAGTGTTCCTGTAACATTCTCCCGTGTCCCACATGTTGTAGCCCAGGATGCGATCATGCTATTTACACGACTACATGGAGTTGTGTTTTGTGACAGGCAGAGGCCAAGGGGCAATTAATGAGAGTTTGTCAGACTCGGCTCCGCAACTCATCAGCGATTTTGCTTTCTTTTTTCTTTTTTAAGTTTTTTCATTTGCGACCTACCGTGTCTCCCCACCAGCCAACGTTATCTCACTCACAGTAATCATTTGCACAAGTGTCTGGTCAGTGACACGGAGTGCTACTGACTGGATTTTCATACAGCCACCTGACTTCTTTCTGGAACCCAACCCAGGCTCCTCCCAGGTAGGTCTGTTAGCTGAAAAGGGAAGACCCTCACTTGGGGAGCAGGTGAGCGGATTCAAGTAGGATCTCTCTGAAAACCATTCTTCCAAACAAACCCACAAAGATCCAGAAAGGATTTCTGAAAACGGCTCACTGCCCTGGAGCCCGTTCTGTGTCGTGGCGGGACTTAGGTCAGGTCAAGAGCCTCTTCTTTCTCCGGAAGAGAAGCCAATGGCTGAAAACTGTTGACCCAGGGTAGCAGGCAGGCCCCAAAGCCACCGGGACGCCTGCGCACTGAGAGTCTGCCAGTCCTCGATTTGAAGGTGAGGGATCACCTGCGATTAGACCGCCTGGCCTCCGGGTGGCGAAACTGAGGTCCTGGGAAATCTTCAACTGTGAGGTCCCAAACCTTGGACGTGCCACCCCAGTCCCCTCTTTAGGTTTCCTCTTAGCATTCTTAAAAAAAAAAAATCGTGTGTGGGGCGTGGGTTGTGTCTGCCTTAGGGCTCGGGACCACTGTTTGAGGTACAGGAGCCTCAACTTCCTTGTCAGGCCCATTTCTAGTTTTCAGAGGCATCGCGTGCGGTGGGCCCGTCCTTCTCAGGGGGGTTGCTGCGCCTGTCCTCCCCCGCCACCAGTTTTTCTTTCTTCTTTCTCAAGTCTCTGAGTTTCCCCCACTCTCCCCCCATACTCCTCTTCAGCTCTTGCCCCTGCCAGGCCCTTCCCTCCCCTGCCCTACCTTTCTCGAGACCCCTGCGCCCTGCTCCCTCTTTCAGGGCCTGAGAAGGGAACGCAGGCTGCAGGGGTGGGTGGAGGAGCCAGCACCCCGGGCCTGGACTCACTGGCCCACTCAGTGGGGCATTGTTTCTGCGGGCTCCAGACCAGCAGCTGTGGCACTAATTGCCACCAGCAGGGGGTCAGGCCCGCCTGATTAGGAGGTAACCCTGGTTGGGGGTAGGCCGGGGGAGGTTCTCAGGGGTGGGGAGCTTTATTCCAGGAATTTGAAACACTCATTACAGCTTTACTTCAGTACCCCTCATGCTCCAGTTACCGTTCTCTGGGAACCACGGGGGTAGCAGCCCGGGTAGCATTTATCAATATTTCAGCAAGAGAAAGGCAAATGAGGTTGAAACATCTAACTCGAGTTCCATCTGCTCAAGCCCAAAGGGTCGGAGCGCCATTCTGGCCACAGGATCCTTCTTCCCCAACTGCAGAGGAGCAGGGATACCCACTGGCCTGGCCTCAGCTTCTTTGACCTTTCCTCTCTCAGTCTCCAGAGCCCACACCTCCTGAGTAAAGTCTAAGGAGCTGGAGAATTAACTAGGCTTGTCGGATGAGGGATATGTGTGTGGGGGGGTGGGGGTTCAAAGGCTCTGAGAATGATTCCTGCCCACCAGTGGACAGAGGAAGACAGAGGCCAAGTGATCTGTCCCCTTTAGGACCAGGGGCGTTGGCCTTAGGGGCCCACCATTCCCACCCGCTGACTCAGTGTCCCCCTATGGGCTTTCCTGCCGGAAGCTGTGACCGTCACAGGGGCAACCAAGGATAGGGGGTTAAAACCAAACCCAAACCTCACTGCCATCAAGTCGATGGCAACTCACACTGACCCTGTAGGGTAAGGTAGACCTGCCCCTGTGAGTTTCCGAGACTGTAACCCTTTGGGGAAGCAGATAGTCCGTCATTCCTCCACACAGCAGCCGGGGCCTTCAAACAGCCAACCTTGCCGTTATCAACCCAAGCTGGATCTTGCCACGTCGCCGAGGTTCCTTAGGATGGAGGAATGGTATAACCACGGACGAAGATAAAGAAGACATTTTGAAGACAATGAAGACAGGTGCTCATTGCCCTGGGGTGCAACTGAATTGTTTGGTAAGAAGAAGCTTTGAACCATATTGGCATTTGAACATCTCAAAAGATAGGAGAGGGTGCTGCGGTGCTGAAAGAAGGGCTGGCTGCCACGGGCTCTGAAACCAATACTTGCAGATGGTCCAGCGCTCCAGAGGAGACCTTCTGGGACACATCCCCCCACTGCACCCTCCAGAGGCCTGAGCTGCAAACACACAAAGGATGATGGAAACTCAGCCCTTACTCTCAGCCTTCAGGTCAAGGGGTGTGTGTGTGGGGGGTAGATACCGTGTCTCTTCATTTCCCCTCCTGCCCCAGGCTGACTTGTTCTTCAATAAGTTGACCTCCTGACACTGCTTGCGATGTTCCATTTAATTTGCCTCATGGACCGAGAAGTGAGGGGGGTTGGCGTGGACATGGGGGGAAGGGCACGGGAGGAGAAGTGGATCCAGTGTCTGCAGTCCCAGAATTGCCCCCGCCAAGGAGGGTCATTTGAACTGGCCTCAAACTTCGGGGCTGAAGATATACATGTTTGGGTTTTTTTTAGTGCCACTAACTGAGGAATGTCTTCAGATATTCTTCCCCTTGGTCTTCACCCTTCAAGCCAGGCTGATTGCTCCTATGAGGGGGGGGGGTGGCGGGGAGCTTGCTACGGGTGCAGCAGTGGAAGGGAGCCCATGACAGCAGTCAGAGAGAAGAAGAGTGGACATGACAGCAAACCATGGCTTCCATCCATCTCGTTGCTTGCAAACCAGACCACACACATCCCAACCTAGCTGGACAAGGACCCACTTTCCAAGTCTTCAGAAATGGGTTCTTCTCCCTCAGCCTTTGTCGTCAGAAAAGAGCCCCCCTCCCAGCCACTCCCCAAATAAAAAACTGAAACAAGCAAACTCAGTGCTGTGGAGTCGATTCTGATACACAGAGACCCTCTAGCACTGGGTGGAAATGTCCCTGGGGGCTTTCCAAGACTCTAATTCTTTATAGGAGTAGAAAGTTCTGTCTTTCTCCCATGGACCAGCCGGTGGTTTTGAATTGCTGACCTTGTAGCAAGTGGTTACCAATGGGTAACCACTAACCACCAGGGCTATGGGAATGAGGACGAAGGAGGTAGGAAAACCTACTCAGATAGCTCTATTTGAACCAAATACCCGAGTGCTAAATGACACTTCAGATAATCATCTCTGAAAAGAACTGTGACATAGCAAGGAGTCAGAGGTCAAGGCTGTCACCGCCACACCTGGAGAAGCAAGTTCTTTGCAAGCTTCACTACCTGGGTAAGGCTGTCAGGGAGTGCCTGGCCCTGGGGCTATCTGGTTGTTAGAGAGATGCTGATCTGGTATGAAAACGGGGAAAAGGTCATGTGTTGACATCTGTCAAAAAGGAGCACGTTTTAGCCTCCCTGTCCTCATGAGACACTTCAGGTTAATGTCAAAAAAGTATACAAGTGTGCAGCCTCCCCACTGTTCCCTTTTGGCCATGGAGGGTTGAGTTGGGTAAGGGGGAGACACCTTATGAAGTGAGTTCAGACAAGGTCACAGTGAACCTGGGTCTAGGAGGGATTCCCACCCCCAGCACAGCATCACCCTAAGGAACTAGGCTGAACACTGAAAAGGGCTGGTGAAAGAGAGACGGCATAGGAAGCTATACAGACAGTGAGTTGGAAGATGGCACGAATCACAAGGAGGTAAACCCGAATTTAGTGAGCGTTTATGCTAAGGTGGGCGCTGTCCAAGGTACTCCATAGGTCTGCTCTCTCACAGAGGCTCACGATCCAAGCATCATCAGCCCAGTTTCACTCATGAGAAAACTGATGGTTAGGTGCCTTGCTTAATGTCACTGACATTGTCCCTGGCACATGTGGTGTTGGGACTTGAACTTGTACACTTCTCAGGCGCAGGCTTCTTTTATACCACATGTTGCATGTGCCTGCACCCTCCAGGACTGGGCCCGAAGTGGGAGAAGCAGAGAGGGCAGGCTGGAGACCAGGAAGAAGGCATTGCCAGGCAGGAGAATTGTGCCTTCCAGGTGACTGTGATGTAGTGTCTCTGACCACAGTCTGGTGAATCTGGATGTGCAGAATAAGTCGCCTCTTCTTTACCCGGGCCAGGAACCAGAGAAATCCCCAAGAGAGTGAGGATGTGCAGGCTGTCCTGACTTCAGAGGTGCCAGGTCAGAGCCCAAACTCAAACAGATCCATCTACAAAGGGATCCCAGATGTTGGTCTGCTGAACGGGTGTCATGGCTAGACTTGGGGTGTGGGGAGGCTGCACTGATGGAAATGAGAACAGTGGGCGGCATGAGGGCAGATGAAGCTGTTGCCTTATGCTGTTAGGCTATCAATCTGTGTACTCACAGTGTCAGAGACAGGATGCATGCCGAGGTCCCTCCTCTGTTGGCTCTCTTCAGATGCTCCCCTTGACTGTAGCACATCCTCTGCACCTGGGAATATCCTGTAATGGGGAGATCCCAGGTTTGCAGAGAACTGGCAACCCTGTCTTCAGAAAGGACAGAGAAAATAGAGCCAGGGAGTTGGAGAAAGGGCTGGAGGGGCTTTTTTTTTTTTTTTTTTTTTGCTTCTAGGAGTTGAGAGTCAGTCACCTCAGGAATGAGGGAGGCAGAAATAAACCCACGAGTCACAGTGCTGTTGCTGAGTCACTTGCACACTACGAGTGAGCCCCACTTTCCTCGGGGTGAGATGCGCAGAAACCAGAGGTTCAGAATCTAGGGCTTCTCTACAAGCCTGTGCGGTTGCTCCCTTAGCAGGTAGGCTTGGGTGTCCATGCGGCAGCTCCACCGTGAACACCAGCGGCTCAGGTGCTCTCTTGACACTCAAGTCACAGGGCCGAGGGGCCGGGTCCGAAGTTGAGCACTACCCAACAGGAAAAGAAAATGATACACACCTCTATGAATCGTGCACTGATTAGCACATTCAAAGTGGATCGATTGAAAGGTATAGAAGATTTGAAATCAAAGTGCAAGCCAGAGGTTCACCCTTCCCCAAGTTGCCCAAAGATGTCCAAGAGAAATTCAATGTGTAAGGACCAGGTAGATGGGGAGCTTTGATCAGAACAATTCATTTAGCTGTGGGAACATTACTCTATATTTGATGAGAAGGGGGTGAAGTGCTTCATCCAGGCCTGCAGGAGGTGTGGCTTTGCCTGTCAAGGTAACAGGATATATTGAGTAACCAGTTTAGGGACTTAAAGCCAAACCTATAGTCATTGCATCAATTATGACTCACAGGGACCTGATAGGACAAGACAGAACTGGCCTGTGTGGGTTCCTAGAATTAGAAAGCCTCGTCTTTCCTTGGAGTGGCTGGTGGTTTCAAACTGCTGACCTTGCAGATCGAGGCCCAATGTGTATCCCCTAGGCCAAGATCTTGGTCCTCACCTTGGGGGTAGGGGTGGAGGGACAATGGAAAGGATAATACGTGAAAACACTGAGTGTGCTAGAAAATAACAAGAGCTATGGGGGAAGCAGAGAGTGGGGTCAGAGAAGACCAGAAGGATTGGAATGAGATGGGCAAATTGTTGCCCAAACAACCACTTATCCTCTGTGGTGGTCATGTGCGTATGTCAATTTCATCATTGAGATGCAGGGGTGGAGTCTAGCCTGTTCATCTGGAGATAGCCATTAAGAAGCCAAGGGGGCCTCTGTGTGGGCATGGCTTTTCTCCTGAGACTTCTGGGAAATCTCGCGATATTTTCCTCGTGGTGATCTATCTTCCCAGTTGTTGGGAGTTAGTCTCAGAGGCGATGAACTACAGACAAGACAAGATGGCAGCGTCTGAGGAGCTGGAGGAGAAGCCACGTGGCCTTACGCCGATGGAACCAGACCTCTGAAGCTGGAGAAGCGACATGGAGACCCCTGCCAGGACTGTGTTGCTTCTACCACCACTGGATGCTGTTGATGGACCCTGAACCCTGGAAGTGAAGAGCCATGGGGAGACCCCTGCCAGCGCCGGGACTCTGCACCCACTGACCTGTGACTTCGTGAGTCGGAAGGAGACTTTATGGACTGGTATAGGGCATGTGGGCTAAAATCGGACTTGTGACTTTGAACTGGACTGGGTTGGGATGCTTTCTTAATGTCCTATTCCTTTTGTATATAAATCATACCCTTATATCCATATGCTTGTCTATGAATTTGTTCCTCTAGTCTACCCGGGCTAACACAGCCTCGATGGGAAAATGAGCTGTGAGCAGACAGGAAGGAGATGGGAAAAAAGCATTCGGAGAAGAGAGAATCATTAGGAGAGAGGCCCGCAGACCCACCTGATGTGTTTGGGGGTCCACAGAAAGTCCCACAGGAGGGGGAGCCTTTGAGGCGGTGGCTGCAGAAGAGACACAGAGGGAGCACGCAGGTCCTTGGAAAGAACGGACTTGTGCTTGGGTGGGAGTCCCAGAAAGATTCTGAGCAAGTGGGAGCTGTTCTCTTCACAGAACAGGGGAGCGGAGGGTGGGGGCGAGAGAGCACTTTGAGTCCGAGCTTCTGTAAGACAGCCAAGAAGGGAGGTTGAGTGAGCAGTTGGGATATAGAAAAGTTGGATTGGCTTAGAATGGGTGGCATATTCCATACTGATAGTGTTTGGGACTCTGGGGCTGGAGGGTAGGGGGGGTTGTCCCCAGAAAAGCCAAGAATGTAGAGAGGGAAGAGGGAGGGAACAAGGTGGTTGATTCTGAGATCCTGACATAGTGCTTCTGGGTGAGGTGACATGTCCTGTCTCTCTGCGCCCACCTCTCCTGGCCGTCTCCGACGCAGCCCAGCGTTGAGAGAGCATAGGCACAGGGAGCCAGACTGTCTGCCCCGCCCGGCACTGCTGCCAGGGGGCATCTGGGAACAGTGCTGCTGTCCTGCCCCCCCACCCCCTCCCTGCACCAGGCACCAGGATGAAAGGAAACCCCAGAATGGCAGTTTGGGATTAGCCAGTGCCCTGGGCCAGACAGACTCCGGGTGAGGATTAGTGGCTTCCTCTGAATAAGCTGCAGCCACTCCTTCCGACAATACCTCTTCTTCTGGAAACTTCTGCCCACTCTCCTAACAAGGCGCCCAGGGTAAGGGAGCACTGAATCCACAGAGGACAGCGTGTCCCTGAACACCGCCAGTGATGAGGGGGTCCCCCTCTCCCAAGACGGTCTGAGCCACCTCTGATTACCCTAGAAAATGCTTTCTTGCTGTCACGCCCACAGGACACTGAAGGCTCCTCCCCAGGAAGGTACTTCTCCCCAGGGTTGCCTTCAGCGAGCTGCCCACGCCTCCTCCTCCTGCGGCTCCCTGCCGCCCCCCCTCAGGCAGCTGCCAATCGCAGGCACCAGGCAGCGGGTCCAGCCAGAGTTACAGACCCAGCTCTGTGTCTCTCCCCAGCTCTCAGCCCACCTCCGGCCGGGCTCACGGGCTCACGGGCTCACGTCTGAGCACTGAGCTGCCGAATGGCTAGTTGCTCACAGGGCCTGTGGTTGACGTCTCTGGCAAGTGCTCATCCTGGGACCCTTCCCCTTCGCCCCACGAGAACCTCTCTCCCATCAGCACTAGGTTCAGTCACCGCTCCTCTCCCCCTCTCCACCCACTGAGGGAAAATGGATGGGTAACACCCTGCAGAAACGGAAACCACAGTCCTCTTTGTATCGGCCCTGGGCAGCCATGTAGTACCTGTGGGCCAGATGGGTGAGGAGTGGAGTCTGCACCTGCGGCATCCAGGTGCCTGCAGGCCGTCGGCTTGCTCCTCAAACATCAGGTGGATTCTGTATACTGTGCAGCTGGGGCCCAAGTCTAGGCTCTGCCCTTTGAGAGTTCAGGCCCACGCCCACTCTTCCAAGTCATTCTTGAGCAGCATGCTGAAGTTCAGTGCTGGGAGGTGCTGTTGCTATTGTTTAAGCTCTGGGCCCAGTGCGTGAGTGCGTGCGTGTGTCAGAAGCTACCGTAGCATCTCCTGGGGACTTCAGTGGGGGTCTAATCCTTCAGACCCATCCTCAGAGACTCATATGCCAGACTGTTTAGAACGGGTCTCTAAGTACACAGCTGTGCTCTTCTGGGAAGTGGTCTGTAGTCGGGCAAATCCTCCCAGGCATTCTGGGAGCTTGATTCCACACTCTAGGACCCAAGTGTACCAGAAAGTAGGTCGTCCGCTGAACCCCCCACCCAGGGACATACAGAGAGCTTCCTTTTCTTTGTTTCCACTTTCCCTCTGGGTGACCGCCAGGGGTCCCCTGTCCTTGTCCTCCCTGCCTTTAGAGCCTTCATAAGGACTCTGATACATCGACACAACACTCACCAGGTGCCTGATATTTTGCAAGAGACAGTGAGTTCACTACTGTCAAGATATGGCAAGACATTTGCCATGGGGACTCTCAGGCAGAAGGGTGATTGGGGCTAAAGAGCACTGCTTCTTTTATGCCATGTAACACCCATAAGTTCCAACAGGCATAGGAGTTCTGGTTAGGGGCAGTGTCCAATCCTTCACTGCATTCCCTCTTCCAGAGTCCCAACCCCTCCCTACCTCATCCAGCCTCTGCTCCAATGGGGGGCCAGCTCGCCTCCACCCCAACTAGCCGGAGCCACCTCTGGCTTCTCTGGACAGCTCTTCCTCCAGAGTCAGCTGTTGCCCCTCTATGGGCAACAACTTCCTTACAGGAGTGCCTTAGGATGAGTCGTCTCCCGAGGCCACAAGTTTGACAGCGAAAGGCCACCTTCCTGTCACCCGGAGGCACCCCCCTTTGCAGAGGGAAGACCCTGACTTTGGGGACTCGTGGAAGCACTTTTCATGTGAAAGCCGCTTCTGGTCCACATGTTCCCACACTCTGGTCTGACCACAGGATCTTGGCCCAGCAGTAGCCACACGAACCACATGATCCCGCCTCAGTCTCACTCTGGAAGACCAGCCCTGCTGCTGGGACTGGGTGTGGGGAGGGTAGAGGGCCAGCTGTGTGCGGAGCACCCACGACTGTGGAGCCTGGCTCTGTGCTCAGTGGCTCTTGTCTTAGTCCGACTGCACAGACAAGGGAACCAAGGCTGGGAGCAGTTAGGTGAATCCGATTCTAGTGTTTCCGGCTCCCCCCGCCCAAGGTGGGGAGAGACAACCACCTCACCCTCACTTTTTGAGCAGGGCCCTGTCCTCTGTCCCTCCAAACTGGGAGATGAAGAAGGGTGGATGGGGGAGAGGGTGTCTTCTAAGCTCACAGGTGTCTAAGGAGCTTTCCGAGATGGGGCCAGTGGGTCAGGAGAGACCACAGTGTTTCAGACAGATGCTGTGTCAGGTGTGGCTCCATACAGCCCCCACTGCACTTCTCCAGACCCGGTGGGCACCCAGCTTTGGTGGGGCTGTCCAGACTGCTGTCTGACTCAAGGGGCTCTTTCCTGTGTGTTGAGGTCTGCCCTTCTGTCGCAGCCTGAGGCAGTTCAGGGTCAGTTAGAGATAAGGTGTGATGGGGGCCACCCTTCCCACCCAGTCCCCATATTGTTCCCCCTGCTTCCTGGGCGTGGGAGTAAGGGTGGGGTGGGTGCCACATCCTGGCCTTGGCTAGTGAGTCCATCAAGTTAACAAGGGAAATAGAGAGGGGAGATGACAGAGCTCCTCGCTGCTCCTCCTCCCTCACCCTCTCCCCTCCTCCTCCTCCTCCTCCTCCTCCTCCTGCAGAATGGTGGGCCTGGGGCTCTGGACAAAGTTGTCCCCTCAGTCATAGCAGGAGCGACTGGGACAGTCCCCCCAGGCCTGCTCACGCACCGGGACTGGCACGGTGGCTCTGGTTCCTTCTCACAAGACAGGCCATTTCTCATCACCACTGAAGCCGCAGAAGCTGAGAGCCAGCTGGGAGCAGACCCCCAAGGGGCTGTGCAGCCTTCGGTGGTCCGGGTTCCTGCCCGTGGGTGCCTGGTGAGATCTGGAACAGAGTGCTGTGTGGTAGGGGGCTCCTTCCTCTCCTCTGCGTGTCTGTAAGTCAAGGACAACCCATTCTGTTTGGTGGGTTTGTTATAAGGAAGATTACCTAAACAAGCAAAACCACGTTAACCAGTTTTCGGGGTGCTAAGTAGGTGCTCAAGTAACACAGTGCGCTGCGGTAGCGCCCGTTGTTCATGTGGTCATCGATGACCACTCTTGGCACGGCCCAACGGATGTCCCCAGGGATGTCCTGAGATGACCTGGATGTCCATGTTCGGTGTGGCTACCCTTTTGCTAGCATCCTCGGTGGCAAGGCTGCTTCTCCTCCCAAATGCCCCATTTGGCCACAGGGAGACGCGCTAATATCCTCTCTCGGCCCGGCCCCCTTCCCCCACCACCATTCACCCTGGTGTGCTCCACTCGCGAGCCCAGCCTGCCCCCTCCAGGAGAAAAGCAGAATGCGCTCACTGCTCCTGGGGTCCTCTTCCTGAGTGCAGGGCGGTCTGTGGTGCAGACAGAGGGAGGGGGAAGAGGCTGCTGCAGAGAGGCTCTGGGGATCTTGGGTCAGGTACATCCTGAACTTTCGTGCCCCCTCTTGGGGGTGAAGAGAGCAAACCTCTCACCACTCCTTCTAGAACACTGACGAGCAGACACCCTTCCCTCCACCAGGACAAGTTGTTCCCAGGCCCAGAAAGGGTAGGCGACTTGCCTAAGGACACAGAGCAAATAAAAGGATTAACGCAGCTGACTGTAAGACGTTCGGGTGTTGACACGGCCAGTTCCTCCCCGTTCTGAAACAAAGCGTCCGTGTGTTTCTCTGGCGCCATCCGAAGTGGGGGGTTGGGAGGGGTGGGTTGGGTGGGGGTGCGGCAGAGTTCTGGGGGCTGCGTTCATAAGCCACAGGCTCGCGAGGCCTGTCTCAACACACACAGGAAAGAAGGAAGAACCCATGAAAAAAACAAAGTAAACCCCCAGACAATGACTAGCTCAGACCCATGCCGGCAAGGTTTGGATTGTGCGAGGAAAGACTTGCTATGTGACACCGTCTCCCTCTGGCCAGACGCAGATGTCACTGTTCAGGCGACAGTCAGCAGCAGCCCTCGAGGCGGTCGATGGCGGTGCCGGGACCTCCATGGCCAGTTTTGTTCTGGAGAGCGGGTTTGCGGTGGAGCTGCAAGATGGGGCAAGGAGGAGGAGCAAGGCCAGCCTGCAATGACACGGACTGACACGGCAGCCAAGGGAGGTGCCACCATGGGGTGACCGGAGCAAGGGTAGGTGTGCCAGTGGTGCCAGTGGGCACGGAAGTCCCTGGTGCGTGCCACGCACCAGGCAAGGTAGGCAGTAGCTTCCTTTGGCAGATGGAGAGACTGAGGTCCAGGGAGGTAGAGCGCATCGTGCAAATTCATGGAAGCAGAATCAGCAGGCGCATGGGTGACTCTCTGAGCCCAGAGCCCGTGGTCTCGGGTTCTTGCCTCTATAGTGCACACAGGACTTTGGGTTTGGGTCTGGGGACCCTTCACGCAGGGAGGGGGTCAGGAAGGGCTAGACAAGGTCTATAGCTCTCTCTCAATTCCCAATCTCTCTCTCTCTCTCTCTCTCTCTCTCTCTCTCTCTCTCTCTCTCTCTCACACACACACACACACACACACACACGCACGCCCCTTCTTTCAATAGCCTGCGAAGTGAAGGATCACAGACAGGAAACCAGGCTCACCTGGTGGTCTCTTGGTTGAGTGAGTGGGTGGTCTCCCCTTCTGCTCTGTGCGTTGTGAAATCATGACCACCATCATGCCTCCTACACAGTGTGCAGCTCTCACTGAGCTCCTTATTGAAGTTTGCAATATAGTACATATCCACGCATTATCCACGCAAATGCCAGTGCTCAATGGTGAGAAAGATTCTACTTCCCTAGATTCACATTTTTGGTGGTCTTCTCTTTCTGAATCATTATTTGTATTTTTTCCTTTATATTATTACCATTTTACTTGGTTTCCGCTTTTTTTTTTTTGGCATCACTGCCCTCTGGTGGTGGGAGTAGGAGGCCCTGCCTTTGCTCCGTGGAGCTGGAATCGAACCTCCATCCCAGTGGGCCGCAGTCCTGCGCACAACCACTACGCCCCCGGGGCTCAGCCCGGTTTCTGCTTTTTATAGTTTCAATTGGATCTCATAGTTTGTGAAGCACAGAGTAGATGCACAGAACTGATAACTGAGACAAGGGTTCATAGGGGCTTTGGGGTGGGGAGTGGGAGCTAGGGAGGGTGAGGGGACTTGGGGAGCGAACAATGAATGCAGGAGGAGGGAGTACTAGAACTGATGATGATGATACAACTCATTTTAAAAGGAATTTAACCATGAAAGTATAAGATATGCTAATATTATATCAAGAAAATTATGGTGGGGGGTGGGGGGAGGGCGGGAAGAACCCAAGCTATGGTAATGGTTACCATAGATGAGGGGGAAAGAGTTGTTGCTGCCAGTGGTGAGAGAATAATTTGGAAAAGGAGATTGGTTGTGGCTGTACAGCACAAAGAGCATAATCAAGGACGCTAAAAGAGACAAGTGGAAGTTGTGGGACTAGAACATGTTCTGTTGTGCATGTTGTGCATATTTTTACCACGAGTAGAAAAAAATAATAACAATTGCATGAATACGAAGAAGAAAATGTTCTAGAGTTGAATATGCTGACAACTGTACAACTCTTCTTGATACGATGGGATCATTGGATCGTGTGACCTGGGGACAAAGTGCTAATAAAACTGTTTTTTAAACAATAAAACTGTTTTAAGAAAAAAGATTTACATTCTTGGCAACCCCAAGGGGCAGCTCGGCTCTTCCTTTGGGTTACTATAAACCCAACTGATGGCAATGAACCTGGCTTCTTTCCCCTTATTTTCTAGAGGCTTCCGCCTTGGTGGCCTAGGGGGTCTGAGTGACGCTGCTAGCGCCTTCTCAGGAGAATAGCGAGTTGGTGTTCTAGGCCTGCAGTTACAGTCTCTGGGCTGTTCTGTCCTGGCTGAAAGGGTCGCTGGGTGTTAGAATGGACTTCAAGGCAATGGTTTGAGGTTTGGGGTTTGACCTGAGGCACCAGGCGCTGACGTCACCAGCTCTGTTCATCACCATAAGGCTAACAAGCTGGCCAGCCTGGTCACCTCCTCCCCTCCTTGAGGTCTCTGATCAGCACCACTTTTTTTCAAACGTTCTTTTTAAGAAAGCTCCAAGTTCTGGATCCTGGAGGGTGCGTCTCACACCCTTAAAACAGGGCTCTGAGACTTTTGTTTCCTGGGTGCCAAGGTCTCCACCTCCCTCCCCCTTCCCAGGGAGCCCAGGGTGCCTTTCCTTCACCGCGAGGCTTTGGATGCTGGGAGCAAATAGGTGGGGCCCGGGAGGAACCCAATCGCTACAGCTCAGGAAGCGTAGGTACTTCTTCATTCCATAACAAGACTTGCTCACAGGACTGGTCATAATTGGGGTTCCCAGGCAGTGACAGGCAACGATAGAGACTATTTCAAGACTCCTGCTAAAGCTCTCCCGAGAGTTTAAAATATTGATTTGAACTGCTAACACTACCACGACCTGTTGCCTCCATTCATAATGAAAGACCAAGCCGAGTTCCAGTTTGAGGCTAGTGAAGATAAAAATGGAAGTTGCCCCTCTACCAGCCAAGTCCACAAACCCCTTTGAATTCTACCCATTCACCCATTCATCTCTCTCTCTCTCTCTCTCTCTCTCTCTCTTTCTCTTTCTCATATGCGTGTGTGTTGGTGTGCAACTTTTAAGTGAAAAAACCCTATTTTAGAGAACATTCCTCAAAGGATGATCCCAGAAACAGTAAAACCAGCATTATCGAGGTTCCTGGTGGTCTAAATAGGGTGACATGCGCAGAGGTTCTGGTTTCTCCGGAGAAAACCCAGGCAACTTCCTAAAAAAAATGGTGTCAGGCTGAGCCCCAGTGGCATAGTGGTTGTGCGCGGGACTGCGGCCCACTGGGACGGAGGTTCAATTCCAGCAGTGGGGCTGGGCCTCCTACTCCCACCACCGGAGAGCAGTGATGCCCCAAAACACAAAACAAAACAAAACAAACAAAAAAACGGTGTCACTAAAGACCCGCTGGGGCCCAGCTCTTCCCTGATGTTGATGGGATTGGGGGAGTCCGAGTCCCCAGCCTTGGGGACTGATTAAGAAACGGGCAAGAAATGAGAATCCTCAGTCTCCCCGTGCCAGACTTATTGACGCAGGCACCCTGTGGGTGCGGTCCAGCCACCTGTGTCTCAACAAGTCCTCCAGGGGATGCCAGTGTTCCTCAGCTTTGAGAACCACCGTTTTAGGGCTGTGGTGGCCCTGGCGGTGTAGGTGTCGTGGCTTATGTGTTGGGCGGCTAACCACAGGGTCAGCAGTTCAAACCACCTGTCACTTTGAGGGAGAAAGAAGAGGGTTTCTACTCCCCTGGAGAGTTACAGACATGGAACCCCACAGGGGCAGTTCTACCCGGTTGTAGGGTCGCTGTCATTTGGCATCAACTCGATGGGGGAGAGCTCGGATCACTGGTGCCCCATGTGAGAAACAAGGATTGAGTTGTTCACCACAAAGTGGGTGGTTCAAACTCACCCCCCCACTCTATGAGAGAAAGATGAGGCTTTCTACTCCCATAAAGATTCACAGCCTCGAAAATGCTGCACAGTCTCACTATAAGCCAGCGCTGACTTGCTCGATGGCAGTGGATTTGGGCGGCGAACCTCAGAAGGAGGCAGGACACCGTTCCTGAGGTGGAAAACACCACCGAGATGACTGGTATCCCAGAAGGCCTGGGGCGTACTCTAGTGCCTGTTTGTCCCCTTGGCCACCTCCAGGCTGACCCCCAGGTGGAACGGTGGGGTCCTGTGATCGGGTAATGAAGTGTTACCACACCCCGGTGTCCCAGGAGCAGAATCAAATGCAGCTGCAGGGACAGTGGTTCAAATGTGTACATAAAAAAATAATTGGCCCGCTAATTATCCCCCTAAAAGTAAGCAAACTTTCCAGGCGTATTAGCACCTTTGTTAGCACTAGGAAATAATTAGACACCCTTAATCGCTTTCTAATGGTCCCGGGAGGAGGGACCATTTTGAAAAGGCATCTGCCTGCCATTATGGGGTCACTGGGGAGTCTTTCAGCCCCCGACCTACACAGAGTCCAGCACCTGCCAATTCCTGAGTGGGGAAGGATTGGGGGGAGCCTCCATCAGCGAGGGGCCCCGCAAAACCCAGGCTTCTGCTTTCAGTACCTCCTCAGTAGCCCTCCCCAAAGAGGCCCTCTCAGCCAGCTAGCGAGGCCCACAGGAAGCTCCCCCCTCTCCTGCCGTCTTCTGGCGCTGCTGTGCGAAAGGTCCCTGGAGTCCTTCGTTCATCACAGAGCTCCGCTCATAGCATTCTGGTCCCTAGACTTGGACACGCTGCAAGCATGTAGATAAGCGGGAGGGTGACTCCTCACCTGGCTGGGCTGTGGCTCACCTGCGGGTCTGGTGTGTGGGGGGTGGAGCCTTGAGGGCTGAGATGCAGGGGAGCCGAGGTCCGGGAAGAGAATCGCTGCCCGCCGAGCGACTGCTATCCCGCGTTTGTTCAGCAGGTGGCGCCGTCACTTTACCTTGCGGGTCTCTGCGCGCCAGCAAAGCGGGGAGGGGTGCGCGCCACTTGGTTCTTCAATCCGGGGCTCCCCATCTTGAGCTCTGCGGGCACCCGCCTCTTTTCTCCAACTCGCCTCCAGTCCGTTCTTCTCCCAGGCCCAGACCCTCCGTTTGCCCGCGCCTTTAACCGACTACCGCACACAGACTCTCGGACACGCGCCAGAACTGCTAGCTGGTTGCCCTTCTTGACCTTCTTAGGATAGACGGTAGGATCTTTTCCAAGTTTTATTGACGCGTCATTCACACACCATACAATTCAATAGTTCAAATTT
>PVJH01012707.1:0-64150 GCA_004026705.1 Nesogale talazaci
TGTCAGGGATCAAGGGATTGGAGGCCACGTGGGAAGCTCGGCAAGCCAATGCAGCTCCTGCACAGCCCCACCTGTCTGTCCTTGGGAGCTTCTGCACTGATGAGGAAGCTGGACAGACTTCAGTGGAGCTTTCAGACGAGGAAGAAAGTTTTGGTGGTCATCTGTTTCCGAAATCCACCCATGAGAACCCTACAGACCACTGCCGTCCACTCCTGAGGAGGGCACAAGACCAGTCGGTGTGTCAGTCCTTGTGCATGGTCACCATGAGCGGAAGGCTGGCTGGAAGGCACCTCACAACAGTTGTTTGTCATACTAAGGTAAAGTGACCAGATTTTAAGTGGGACACCATTGACTGGGGGTGGGGGGGGAGTTCTTGCTTAAAAACTTGGTCTGTACGGAGCAACAACAATTTTCATGGAACGCAAAAATAGTATTGTAATATATCTATTTTAATTTTAAAATGCCATGGGATACTGTTAACTTGTTAAAAAGCAGGGCATCTGGTCACTTTCTTTAAGGTGAGGTGTGTTGCTGGGCTGCTGGAAGCTGTGGCCTTGGTATTTCAAATAACAGCAGGGGCCAAATTGGTGAACGGGGTTCAGCTGAGCTTCCAGATGAACAGGCTAAGAGGATAAAAAGATATAGTGCACTTCTGAAGGATTAACCCCTGAGCATCTTATGAATCACAGTGTCATAAAATCTGAGAGTGATGAAAGTTGAGCCCTTTAGGTCGGAAGGGACTCCACATGTGATTGGGGAAGACTGGGCTTCTGGGGTAGAGCTGACTTTAATGACATAGGTGAAACAAAGCTCTCAGGATCTTCATTTGCTCAGGGGGCATGATTCAAATTGAGAAGAAACCGTTTCAAACATCCACACATAATCAGAATGGGAAAGATACAAAGTACGAACCTAGGAAAGCTAAAATGAAATAGAGCTCAGTATTCCAGGGCTGAGTGAGCTTCACTCATTGTAGTGGCCATTTCAAATTGGACAATAACGTGTTTTACTGTGCTTGACTGTTGTTTCCATAAGCATTAACTTATGGAAAGTCAAAGGAAATCTTTGACAACTTCCATCTTGTCTCTGTTTATCATGATGTTGCCTATTGATCCCGCTGTGAAAAGTGTAGTTTTCCTTACTCTGCATTGTAATCCTTGATGGACATGACTAAGTGCTTCAAGTTCGCTTCACTTGGAGGAAGCAAGGTGGTCTTGCCTGCAGATTGCTGGTTGTGAGTAAGTCTTCCTCCACTCTTGATGCCTCATTCCTCTTCCTATAACGCATCTTCAATAATTATGAGCTCAGGCATACCAACAGTGTAAGCATGATGAAAAGGTACTATCCTAAAAACACCCTCGTAAAGTGACCAGATGTCCTGCTTTTTAACAATTTAACGTCCTGTGGTGTTTTGAACGCTGGTCAATGGTGTCCTGCTTAAAATCTGTTCATTTTATTCTAGGGTCTCAAGGAGTTGGAATCAATGGAGAAGTACAGTGTAGTAGATAAGGAACTTGGCGGTGCAATGGTCAAGTGCTAGACTGCTAATTTAAAACTCAGCACTTCAAAACTGCCAGCAGCTCCCTAGGCTGGGGGGGGGGCTGGGGAGGGTGAGGGTGGGGGAGGGGGACTGACAGATTTGTCCCCGGAAAGAATAGGGCCTAGGGCAGTTATTTTTTAATGTATGTATGAATCATTTATTGTTTGGCTCTGACAAATCTTATAGCAATCCACCATTCAATTTTATTAGGCACTCTTGAACATATGCTGCCATCAACATTTCCAAAATATTTTCTTCCTACTTGAGCCCTTGGCATCACTTCCTTTCCCCACCCCTTACGTCCCCAACCTCCCAAACCTAGTGAACCCTTGAGCAATTATATAATATTATTGTTAGTTTGTGTCTTACACTACCCATTGTCTCCCTTCACCCACATTTCTGTTATTTTTCCCCCTGGGGGGTGGGCTATATATCCAACTTTATAATGGGTTCTCCCTCCCTTCCCCCTTCCCTATAGGACAGTTCTATTCTGTCACATGAAGTCACCATGAATAGTCTGAATTAACTAAATGGCATTTAGCAGCCATAGGTATTGACTATAGAATAACTGCTATAGTAAATCCTGTAAGTTTTCATTTTATTCAACTATTTTTTAACACTAGGTAAGTTTTGGTTTTCTCCTGAGTCTTAATTTTACAGTTCCAATTCACCTAGAGCAGTGGTCTCAACCCGTGTATCCCAACCCCTTTCACAGACGTCGCCTGATTTATAACAATAGCAAAGTGACAGTTAGGAAGTAGCAACAAAAATAATTTTATGGTTGGAGGTCACCACAGCATTCCCAGAATGAAGAAAGTTGAGAACCACTAAGCTAGACGGTATGGCATCAGGTCCTTCCTTTCTCAGGGGCCTACTGTCTCCTCATTTCAGCTTCATCTCTAACTCTTCTCATTGAAATCCAGAGAATCTCTAGTCTGGGAGGATTCTTGTTCATCTTGCCCTAGATTAGCTAAGTTTCTAGTTCTGAGACTCTTCTCCTGTTCTGAGGTCATAGTGATATTGGTGGATAGCTGAGGAAAATGGCATGTCTGACCGTCTCCGACTTAAGTAGGGAGGAGAATTCAACTCCACACCAGCCCAAGGCCACTTACCACAAGGCAGACATCAGATGTGTCTCTACCTTCCACCCTTTTTTACCCTATTCTGACACCAATCACCTTCCCATGGAAACCGACTTCTCAAAGCCACACAGAACTCACAGCAAAGAAGACTTGTGATAACAGGGAAGGAAGTTCACCACCAATCAGGATGAGAAAATATTAAGGATACTGTCCTCTTGTCTACAGCTGTGCCTCTTCTCAGCCAAGTCTGATGGCACATCTCTTTCAGGTCCTCTGTCTCTTGCTCTCATCCTTTCAGTCACGTGGTCTCTTGACCTTTGCCTGGTTTAGGCATGTATTACAAAGCTACTTCAGCTCTTATGAAAGCCCAAAGTGCATCCCACTCTGCAAGCCTGCCTCCTTCCTGAAGATACTCAACTTCACTGCAGAGGCCTGAAGGCTGGGGAGCCTGCTGCTATATCCCATGGGCTGGGCCTCTGGTGCCTGTGCTGCTACCATCACTCCATGTGGGAATCTCACATGCACCATGCTGGTGGTTCTTTTCTGAGGACTATGATATTCTCTTCTCCTGCTTCTGAAAAGGCTCACTTTTATACCCAAATGAAATGGCAAAAGCAACCAGTATTTGAACTAGTGTCCTGTGTACCTATCTCCACTGCCATCTAGTTAATTCTGATTCAAAGTGACTACACAAGACAGAGCTGCACTGCCTCTCTTGGTTTCTGAAACTTCACATCTTCATGAGAGTTGACAGCCTCATCCCCGCCCCACCCCACCCTACCAAGGTGTGGTTCAAGCCATAGATCTTGTGATTAGCAGTTCAGCATGTAGTCCACTATAGAAAGTGTAGTGAGTGACACTTGGGGTGCTAAATGAAACAGGAGACTTTCTACTCTTATAAAGATTCATGGTCTTGGAAACCCATAGGGGCAGGTCTGTTCTATCCTGTAAGGTCAGTAGGAGTCCAGATCAATTCAATGGCAGTGAGTTTTTCAGTTGGACACCTTGGTACGCTTCCACTCACTGACTCGGTGGGAATTAAGAACACTCTGGATAGGAGACCCAAAAGCAGCGAACTTTTTCCCCCTACAACAGGTCAAGAGTCACAGGGTTTATTGAGCATGAGGGGGGGTCATTATTGCTGCAAATTTCCTGGGATCACCATTCCTTTGTGTTTTCTGAGCCCCCAATCCTTTTTTTTGTCGTCTTCTTTTTTTTTTCTCATTTTTTAAATCATTTTATGGGGGCCTCGTATATCGCTTTTCACAAGACATAGTTACATAAACTGTGCCAAGCACCTTCATATGCGTGCTTTCATTAACATTCTCTAAATACCCACTTTTCCACTTGGGCCCTTGATATCAACTTTGCATTCTTCCCCCTCCATCCTTCTCCCCTGCTCAGTCCTCATTACTTTATAAATTATTCTTGTTTTGTCATATCTTATACTGCCCAACATCTCCCCCTACCCGCTCCTCCTGATGTCCATCCTCTGGGTAGGAGGCAATCTGTAGATCCCCACAGTTGGCTCCCTCTCTCCACCACACCTTCCCTCCACCCAGCCGGTAACTTCACCCTCACCACTGGCCCCAAGGTCTTCATCTGGCCCCAGTTCCCTGTATTTCCAGTTCCCATCTCTGCTAGTGTACCTCCTCTATTCCAGCTGGATTTGCAAGGTAGAGTTGGGACCCTGATAGTTGGGGGGCGGAAGCCTTCAGAAACTAGAGGAAAGTTTTTTGGTTCCCCCCCCTTTTTTTTCTGGCCATCACTGCCCTCTGATGGGAGTAGGAGGCCCAGCCTTGCTCCTGGAGAGCTGCTGCTGGATTTGAACCGCCAACCTTGTGGGCCACAGTCCCGCACACAACCACAATGCTCAGCCCTAGAGGAAAGTTTCACTGCATCTTGACTGGCTCATCTCTTCCCCGTGACTCCCCAGGATGTCCAATTGCTCACAACTGAGCCCCCATTCCTTTGTCTATCAAAATGGAAGACACAGGGTTGTGGCAAAGGATAAATAAACTCTAAGTCAGGAGCCTTATATGATAGAATGTCATCCTCCCTGTATTCCTGCTAATTCAATGAACACATTGGGACAAAGAATATTATAGTTAGATCCAAAATAATGTGGGCCCCATTGAAATGATGAAAGATGATCATCAAAGAGAGTACACATCCCAGTGTTCCAAAATACCTGCTCTTTCACAGAAAGTCAGGAGGCAAATTAGCTTCACACATCCTGCAGACAAAGTGGCTCACAGAGGAATTTTATCAGGAAAAAAGCAGGGGAATCCTGGCACCCAAGGCAAGGGGAGTCACCATGCAGCTTAGCTACAAAAGACAGAGTGACCAGACTCACCAGGAACTGTTCCAGTCATACATATAGAATATGCATCACTTTCAGAAGACTCTGGATTCATGGACCTGTTCAGCTAGAGTACCCCAACCTCCAACAACCAACCAATCAACCCCAGCTGACTTCCATTGTGTTGATTCTGACTCATTATAACTCTATAGGACTGAGTAGAGTTGCATCTGAAGTTTTCTGAGACTGTAACTATTTTTATTAAAAAATCATTTTATTGGGGGCTCTGACAACTCTTATCATCATCTGTCCATCCATCCATCCATCCATCCATCCATCCATCCATCCAACTATCCATCCATTGTGTCAAACACATTTGTACATTTGCTGCCATCATCTTTCTACTTGTGCCTTTGGTATTAGCATCTCATTCTCCCCTCACTCCCTGCCCCATGAACCCTGATAATTCATAAATTATTATTTTGTCATGTCTTACACTGTTCGATATCTCCCTTCATCCACTTTTCTGTTGTTTATTCCCAAGGGAGGGGGTTATATACAGATCCTTGTAATAGGTTCCCCGTTCTACCCTACCTTCCCTCCACCCTCCCTGTATCATCACTCTCACCACTGGTCCTGAAGGGATCATCTTTCCTCGATTCCCTGTGTCTCCAGTTCCTATCTGTACCCTCTGGTCTAGCTGGATTTGTAAGGTAGAATTGGGGTCATGATAGGGAGTGGGAAGGAAGCATTAAAGAACTAGAGGAAAGTTGTATGTTTCATCATTGCTACACTGCACCCTGGCTGGCTCATCTCTTCCCCACAACCCTTGTGTAAGGAGATGTCCAATTACCTACAGATCTTTGGGTCCCCACTCCGCATTCCCCCACATTCACAATAATAAGGGTTTTGTTGTTGTTGTTGTTGTTGTTCTTTGATGTCTGATATCTGATCACATCAACACCTCATAATCACACAGGCTGGTGAGCTTCTTCCATGTGGGCTTTGTTGCTTGTCAGCTAGATGTTCTCTTGTTTATCTTCAAGCCTTTAAGACCCCAGACAATTTCTTTTGATACCCAGGCATCATCAGGTTTATTCACCACATTTGCTTATGCACTCATTTTGTCATCAGCGATCATATGAATATCATGGAATTCTGAGATTGTAACTCTCTACAGGGGTAGAAAATGGGATCAGAGGCTGTTTGTAGATTAAGACAGATTCACAGGGCCCAGAGATCAGCACACTGGACTTGGTTCCTCACTTCTTCCCCCTGCCAGGGAAAGTCCCAGATGGTGCAACTAGAATGCATTTTCATGAGCCAGGCCACTGGTTCTCAACCTTACTAATGCTGCCTGTAACCCTTTAATACAGTTTCTCATGTTGTGGTGACCACTCAACCATAAAATTATTTTGGTTGCTACTTCATAACTGTAATTTTGCTCCTGTTATGAACCATATGACTCCTGTGGGAGGACTGGTCAATCCCCAGAGGGATCATGATCCACAGGTTGAGAACCACTGAGCTAGACTTTCCTAGGTCACGATCTCTACCCAAATGTGATGTGTTTCATTTAAAAATGTCACTTCTTTGATTTCATACATCTTTAGCAACACTATCTCACCCAGCCAATTAGATGATAATTAAAGAATTTCCTAAAACTCTGGTTCCTTGATGTCAGAAAGCCATTTGCTTTTCTCCAACGCATCTATTAACCGATTATTTCCATTTAGCACTCCACTGCTCAGGACTCTCAAATGAGTGCATTTTATGCTTCTTCCTTCGCACTTAATGCAGTTCATAAATTTTACTCTTAAAGTTTGAGCATAAATCACACTAAAAGCCCGAGTTGCTGTACAAAAGTAGCAGCAAATCAAGCTTGGAATATCAAGCCACCGATATCAATTCAACATTCAGGCACTTCAAATGAAGACAGACACCCTCTACCCCCACCTTGTTTAAAGGTGATTAAATTTTTTTAAAAGCTATGTTCCCTGATTTATTCACATCAGGCCCCCCAGATAACAAAACAAAACCCAGAACACTCAAAATATTAACTTCTTTTTGCTTTCTGTTTTCCATGTTGTTTAATCCAAAGTCTTCTGAGTTGTAGGTTTTAAAAAAAAATCATCTTTGTAGAGGGAAAAAAATGCCACAGAGAAATCCTGGTCAAGGTGAGGGGTTGTAAGTTCAAACTATTCTGAGAGGGGAAACAATCCTCACATCCAACTCCAACACCCTGCAGACCATTTAACTTGATGTCAGTAGCATCTGATGTGACATTTGCCTGACAAGAGGCAAAGCCATGTTTTATTTTCAGGGCCTCAGGGTAAGACAGTGACCCCCTTGCTACAATAAAGCCAAGTTGTTGTCTTTAACCCTGCCTCCCCAGCTATATTCCTCAGTGGTGGTTTAGTAAGCAAGCAAACAAAGAGATGAATGGACTTCAAGGAGCTCCTCTCCTATATGGAAATATTTTTTCTTTGATTGATAAATAAATAATCCACCTGCGAAATGCCGGGCATTAAAATCAAACCTTGGTGGCCATTCTGTGACTCCCTTTAAAAGGCAGGGAATTTCTCCAAGACAACATAATCATAATAATAATCGGCACTTTCCATCCTCAAAGCAATTTTTGAACATTAGCTAATCAATCTGTCCAGCATCCGTGTGAGGTGGATGTATAAGGACCATTATTTTCATCGGGGAGAGAGAAATGAAGGTGAAAGTGTTGTGGCTGAGACTCTGCAGAGGTCAAGAAAACCCTGGCTGGAGAGCTAGATGAACCAGCTTCAAGACCTTTATATCTTTGAGACTTCAAACAAGAAGTTAGGGATGTGAAATCAGTTAGGGAACATTGCAATATTCCAGGTGTGATTTCTCATGCGTGGTTTATGAGGCCAATGGTAGAAACAAGAAAGAAAAGATAGAATGTTTTTGTTTTTGTTTTGCGATCATTGGGTCCTACTAGAAAGTAATCTTCTAAATCCACTAATTAATTTCCAGATTCATTACTTGACTCATTCACTCAGTACCTTGCTGAAGGGGTGTTGGCTAAAACCATGCAGTTTACTCACTCACCATGCATTGGGACTTTGCCAGAAAAACCACCCTCTAATCTTACTTTACTACTATACAACATTGTGATTTAGAATATTGCCATGCTTAACACAAAGATCACAAAATGGTATCAGCTCCACATCTCAGCCCTTTCTCTAGTTCATCTCTTCCTTTTTCATCTCTTTATCATCATTGCTATTGTCCTTGCTCAGGTCCTCATCTCTTAGCTGTATCTCACCAAGGTGATGGTAATAGTCTTCAGTAGTCTGGTCTCTTGTTTGCAGAGCCTATTTCTGCTTGTTCCTAGTGGTGTTTTCTGAATCTCAAATCGGACCCTATTATTCTTCTGCTGGAAAGCCTTCACTCATGTCTTCCAGAATACAATCCCATCAGTCAAGGTCCTTCACATTCCGACTGATGCTCTTGTTTCACATCTCAACTCCCACCTCTTTCTTCCTTGCTTCTTTCTTGTTGATAGATGCTGAAGAGGTAGTTCTGACTCACAGCCATCTTATTTAACTAACACTGTGTTAAACAGGGGTCTCTGGAGAAGAAAAGTCAGTGACATTTGTATGTGAATGTATACGGAAAGAGAAATGTGCCAAGAAAGGGCTTACACAGTTGTAGAAGTGGGTGAGTTCAGTCTGGTTCAATTTCATGGGTCATCTATAACCTGAAGGCTTCTCCTGTCTTTTTGCTGTAGAGGCTGAAGAACAGGAAGCAGGAAGCAGGATGATGAATCAGGAAGACCACAAACTTTTGGATGCCAAGCAGAAAAAATCTGAGCTAGGCCAAATGGATACAAGGTTGGCAATCCACTAATAGCTTCTGGAACCAGCAGACACTATAACAGGAGGTTGATGTACCAGATGCAGTCTCCAAATCCCATAGTGAATTTAGAAGTGAGCTAACTTTCCTGTATTTATACCAAGAATAGGCCACACTCTAAATAAATCCTCCTTCAATTGCATCAAGGCTGTGGTCAATTTAAAGAAGTCTATCCTTGGTAGCTTCCACTACTAACAGACATGGGTCAGCTTGTCACACTGTGGTAGCTTATGTGTTGTTGTGATACTGAAACATGTCACTGTATTTCAAATACCATCGGGGTCACCTACAGTGAACAGGCATCAGCAGAGTTTCCAGATTAAGAACAGACTACAAAGAAGGAATAAGTTGTCCACCTAGAGGAAGTAGCAACTAAAAACCCTATGGATAGCATTGAAACATTGTCAGTTACTCAAAAACCTAATGAGCACAAGCACGATGTTGTCAGAGAGGGTGTCAGAAGATGAGCCCATCCGGTCGGAAGACACTCATGTTTTGCCTGAGGAAGAGCTGTCTTTTCAGAGTAGTGTGGACCCCTACTGACGTGGCTGGAGTAAAACCTTTGGGATCTTCCTATACTTATGGGGAATGACTCAAAATAAGCAAATATCAATCCTTGGAACTTGGGTTGTACAACACATGAATCGAGAAAATTGGAAACCATTAAAAATGAAATAGGATGCATAAAGGCTGATATTCTAAACTATAACAAGCTAAAAGAGACTGACAATGTTTATTTAGAATGAGAACCATGTCTTATGGTTTACTATACAAAAAATAACACAGTCAAGAGGTATGGTGTGGCACTCATCATCAAAAGGACATTTCAATGGCTATCTTGAAGTAAAGTGCTATATCTGATAGCATGCGTATTCACATACAAATCAATTCAATCAATACAATTATTGTTCACATTTATGAACCAACTAAAATTTGTGATGAAGAAATCGAAAAATTCCACCAGTCTGAAATTGATCAAAGATGCAATCAAGATGCATTGATAATTATTGATTATTTGAATGAAATATTTGGATACAAAGAGGAACAGTCGTTGGAAAATGTGGTCTTGGTGAAAGAAAGGAAGCTGGAGACTGCATGATAGAATTTTGCAAAACCAATGACTTGTTCATAGAAAATATCTTTTTTCCCCACAACACAAAAGGCAATTTCATCCATGAAGTTCTTGAGATAAAATACACAGAAATAAAATGGACTACAGTTGTGGGAAGAGATGATGGAGAAGACTAATATCAATAGTTAAAACCAGTCTGGGAGCTGACTGTAGAGCTGACCATCCAGTATTCATATGTGATGAAGAAAATTCAAACAAGTTCACAAAGCCCCACGTTACTTCTGAGACCATCTCAAGAACAGATTTGATGCTTCTGAGACCATCTCAAGAACAGATTTGATGCACTGAACCCTGACAGAAGACCAGATGAATGCTGCATGACGTCAAGAACATCATTTATGAAGAAAACAAATGGGTATTTTTAAAAAAGGAAAGATCATAGGGTATCTAAGGCCAGGGGAAGAAATGATGATATCAAGAGCTGAGTGAAATTTCAAAGGGCGGCTTGAAAAGAGAAAGGAAAACATTACAATGAAATAGGCAAGAACCAAAAATTAGAAAAGCAATATTAGGAGTCACGGGGAGAAGACAGACTGGGCAGTGATGATGCATACACATTTCCTCTAGTTCCTGAAGCCTTCCTCCCCACCCCCCCAACCATCATGGTCCCAACTCTATCTTACAAATGCAGATGGAGTGGAGAGGGCACACTGGTGGAGAGGGGAGCTGGAGATATGGGGAAACCAGGATGGGTGAGCCCCTTTGGGCCAGTGACTAGATTGGAGATGCTGGAGGGGTAGAGAGGAGGTGGGGTAGAGAGACGGAATCAACTGCAAGGATATACTCATAAGCTCCTATTTGTGGGATGGGCATCAGGGGAGTGAGTGAGGGGAGAGGTCGGTCAGTGTAAGATATGACAGAACAATAATAGTTTATAAAGTATTGAGGGTTGGTGAGAAGGAGAGAGCAGGGGAAGTGGGGAAAGGATAGAAAAGTTGATACTAGGGGTTCAAGGGAAAAGGCGGATGATTGGAGAATGATGATGGCAGCAGACATGTGAAGGTACCTGCCACAGTATGTTTATTTATGTATTTTGAAAAGTGATGTAGGAGGCCTCAATAAAATGATTTAATTTAAAAAAAAGAAAAGAATCTGCTCCACATATGTGAAACTGATAGAAGTAAAGAAAAATAAAACCAAGCCTGAAATTGCAATATTGAACCATTCTATGGTGCCCTGATGGTGCAGAGGTACCCTTGGACTGCTAACTGAAAGATCGGCAGTTCAAAACCGCCAGCAGTGCCTCAAGAAAGATGTAGGGTTCTACACGCATAAAGAATTTCAGTGTCAGAAATTCACAAGTGCGGGTCTAACTTGTCTTATAGGTCACTATGCGTCCACATTGACTTTATGACTCTGAATTTGGATTTTTTTGGTATAGGAAAAAATAATAGTACAAGAAGCACCAAAAGAATATGAAAACACTGAGTTACTGTTCCTAACTGAGTTACTGTGTCAAAAGTTCAACTGTTTTAAGTCATAGCACGTGAGAGAGACCAATAAGACCAACGGAAAAAAGAAGTCCAATCTGTACTGAAAGCATTAGCCAAAAACAAGGTTGCAGGAATTGAAGAACTATCAATTAAAATGTTTCAAAAAGCTGATGAAGCACTGGAAACATTCACTCTTCAATGTCAGGAAACTTGGAAGACAGCTTCTTAGTCAACTGGAAGAGATCCATATTTGTACCAATTCCAAAGAGGGGTGACCTAACGGAATGTGCAAGTTATAGAACAATATCATTGATGGTATATGCAAGTAAAATTTTGCCAAAGATTTTCCAACAAAGATTGCAGCAGGGAGCTGCTACAGATAGAGGCTGCATTCAAAAGAGGAGGTAGAACAACAGATTACATTGCTTATGCCACACGCATCTTGATTCAAAGCAGAGAGTATCAGAAATCTGTTTACTTGTGTTTCATTGACTATGCCAAGGCATATAACTATATGTATCATAACAAAATATTGATAGCCTTAAAAGTGGGAATCTCAGAACATTTTATTGAGGTAGATGGATCAAGAGACAACTTTTTTACTAGATCAAAAGAATACTGCATCATTTAAAAAATCAGTAAAGGTGTACTTCTGGGTTGTATCCCCTCATCATACTTATTTAATCTCTATACTGAGCATATTATCATAGGAGATAGATTAAATAAAGAAATATCAGGATTAGAGGAAGGCTTCTTAACAATCTATGATATGCAGATAACAAACACTTGCTGGAAGTGAGGAGGATTTGAATTACTTGCTGTTGCAAATCAAAGATTGCAGTCTTCATTATGGATCAAAAGTCAATGTAAACAAGCAAACAAGCAAAAAACACAAAATCCTCATACTGCACCACAATGTAACATCATGATAAATGGAGAAAAGGGTATGGGAGGTCAGATAAGATGATGATCAGATAGATAGCTCACACTCTGAGCTCTGTGGAGATTGTTGAGTTGGAGAGACTTGGGGGCCGAGTAAGGATATCAACTCTGTTGATTCCCAAGACAATTCAGACCAGATGCTGATTCCAGCTCCATCGCTAGCACTCCCTGCAAATGTAGTTTATTTTGCGGTCCTCAGGGTGCCCACTTTGCCTTGAATGGGGCCATAGGGCAGCCAGGCTTATGGCAGAGATGTTTGCCCCATCCCAGTGTCCCACGGAAAATTGCCAGTCAATCCCCCCACCCCCACCCCAGGGTGTCCAGGGTCACATGCAGACACTCCATGCAGACATGCACCCTCTCCCTCCACCCCCAGAAATCCCTGCCCCATATATGGGAATTCATCATGGATCAACCTGCCAGTCTCCCCCCCCCACCCAGGATGCTGGAACCCAGGTGCCATAAGGCAGCCAGACACACAGCAGAGGCTTCTGCCTCACCTGCCTTTGGAAACCACCAACCAACCTCTCCCTATACTCAGAGATTTCAGAGCCCCATCTCTGCACTCCTCACATATCCCGCTGCCCCCATCCACACACACATATGTAGAAGTGGTCATTCTGTCATGATATTTAGGGTGTGCCAGGCAGTTGACACAAATCTGATAGAAGCTTCTGCAGCTGTGGCATAAGGGTCCAAACCTTTGGAGCTAGTCTACTGCACTCTCCCAGATCCCTGCTCAATTCTCCCATCCCCTCTGTGTTTTGAGTGAGCAGTGGATCAGCACACCTGTGGCAAGCACCCCCTCCCTCCTGCCTAAAGGTGAGAAGTGCCCCTAACCAGGAACAGATTACCCAATTCCCAACTCATCCCCTAAGAACACTCCCCTGCACTGGGGTCAACACTTCCCATCAGACCGCAGTGTGCAGAGCTGCAAATAGTTCCTAAGGAAACCTGAGAGAAGCTTGAGCACAAAGCATAGGATAAGGAGAGAGGATAACCCTAGCAGGACAAAGGTGAAACACAACCTCCAAAGGCAGTGGGCTAAAGGCAGCCTATAGAAAAACCAACACCAGCCTCCCAAAGAAAGAGCCCAGGATTCTGAGATACCAGGGAAAAATGGCACCTAGTTCCAATAAATTGAACAAAAAACAGCAAGCTGCTTCCACAATATCAATAAAAGAAAGAGAAATGAAATCTAATGCCAAAGAACCACCTGGACCTAATGGCAGTCATAGAAAATGCAGATGTTGATCTATCCAGAAAGACATCTTCAGAGTGTTGTTTAGAGTTATACAGAACACAAGGGAAGCATTATAGAAAGAGGAGGAAATGATAGAGGCGATAAAGGCTATGCACCAAAGGAAAATACAAGAGCTAAGGGGTAAGCTAACAAAAACTAATCCAGAAATTTGAGGTGGCAGAGAACTGCACAGGTGACCTAGAGGAATCGCAAGTGGAAATTAATAGATGTTAGAAAAAGTCTAACAAGTCTATCAGAGAAGCAGAAGAAAATTTCAGAGCTATGTCTGATGCTATGAGAAGGAACAACATTAGAATTATTGGACTACTGGAGGAAGGTGCATCAAGGAAACCGACATGCAAAATAATGATGGAATGCTTGGAGGAAAATGTCCCTAGCTTAATGAATGAAAGCCAGACAATCATCCAGGAGGCCAAAAGAATGCCAGCTAGACTGAACCCCAAGAAGAAGTCACCAAGACATATGGTTGTTAAACTATCCAATTATGAGGGAAAGGAGAAAATTATTAGAGCAGCTAGGAAAAAGCCAACAATCACATGAAAAGGCAAGCAGATAAAAATATGCTCAGATCTATCAATGGAAACTATGAAGAAGAGGAGTGGAGCAGCATATTCCGAAAATTGCAGGAAACAATGGAAACTTAAGAATACACTATCCAGCCAAATTATCCATCAAAATTGATGGAGAAGTGAGAATCTTCCCAGACAAGGAAAATCTCAAAGAATATGCTAAAATGAACTAAGCACTACAGAAAACTCTTATTAACCAAGTATGGGCAGAAGAGCAACAATTACCAAGCACATACAAGAGACCACCACACAAAACAACTCCACCCAGAGACCACGAAAGGGAAAACAGCCCCCAAACTAACTCTGGCTCCATGGTGGAAAGAAGGCAAGAATGAACCACAAACACACAGAGGCACAACCCACGGGGAAAAAATGGAGTAGGAAAACACTCAAAACAAGAGCAATAAAATGACATCACAGAGTCCACAGATAGAGGTAATAGCCCTGAATTGAATGAACTCGAGCCTTAAGAGACAGAGATTAATGGACAGGCTTAGAAAACACAACCCCTCGATCTTTTGTCTACAGGAGACACATCTCAAGATTACAAACAAAAAGAGGCTGAAAATCAAAGGCTGGAGGGAAATATATTAAGAGGAATTAAAAAATAGGATGAAAATCAAAGGCTGGAGAAAAGTATACCAAAAGCAATTAAAAAAGAGCAGGGGTTGCAATCCTAATCTCGGATAAAATTGACCTCAAAGTGCAAACCATAAAAAGAGATAAAGAGGGACATCATGTAATGCTCAAGGGAACAATAGACAAAGAGCCATTTAGTGTTCTAAACATGTATGCACCAAACAAGTGTTCAGTGGAATATGTCAATCAAATGCTCCAAAAGATGAAAAGAGAAATCACAGAAAGCCTCAACAAGTATATTATGTGACTTCAATACACTGCTCTCTGAAAAAGATAGACCATCGGGGAAAGAGACTTAATAGAGGTTAAAGAGCTAAACAGAATTAGATAATTTGACCTGATAGATATCTACAGAATTCTCCACCTAAATACAAAAAAAAAAAATCACATTCTTTTCAAGCTCATGCAGCATATATTTGAAGATAGACCACATGTTAGAGCATAAGTCGCATCTGCATAAATTTAAGCATATTGATATCATGCAGACCTCTCTGACCACTGTGACATAAAATTGGAAATCAACAAACGGAAGATAAAGGAAACAAGGGTAAGCAATTAGAGAACAAATAGCTCTCTATTTTAAAAGGAGTGTGTACTGGCCCAGAACAGAGATGAAATTAGGAAATTTCTAAAAACCAATGAGAATGAGAACACAACATACCAAAACTTATGGGACACATCAAAGGCATTCATCAGAGAAAGTTTCATAGCATTACATGCACACATAAAAAAGGTGGAGATATATGATAGAATCACTGACACAAAACTTACAGCAACTAGAGCTGAGTCAGCAAGACAATCCAATTAATAGCAAAAGAAAAGAAATAATAAAAATCAGGTCTGAGATTCAGGAGAGGGGAAATAAGAGAACCATGGAGAAAATTAATGCAGCTAAAAGTTGGTTCTTGAAAAGGATAAATTGAATTGCAAAACCTCTCATGAATTTAACCAAAGAAAGGAAGGAATACATTTCAATAGCAAGAATGAAGGATGAAAGAGGGGACATTAGAACGGACCTTACTGAATTTAAAAGGATAACTATACAGTAGTAGGAAGGAAACTGCTCCAATGAATTCAACAAATTGGAAGACAGGGACACATTCTTGGAAAAACAATCCCTCCATAGACTATCGCGGATGGTCATCAAGAACCTCAACAAACCCATATCAATAGAAGAAATTGACAAAATGATAAAGGCATTACCTACAAAATAAATCCCCTGAATTAGATGGGTTCAATGGAGAATTCTATCAAGCATTTAGGGAAGAACTGACAGCAATCCTACCCAAACCTTTCCAGAACATAGAAAAAGATAGCAAACTGCCAAATTCCTTCTAAGAAGCTAGTATAACTCTGATACCTAAACCAGGCAAGGATTCCACAAGAATTGAGTACTACAGACCAATTTCCCTAATGAGTATAGATGCAAAAATCCTTAACAAAATACTAGCCAACAGAATACAGCAGTATATAAAACAAATAACTCACCATGACCAAGTAGGATTCATACTAGGGATGCAGGGGTGGTTCAACATATGAAAGACCATTAGGATTATTCGCCACATTGAAATGAAAAACTATAAGAAAGTCATGATAATATTAATAAAAGCAGAAAAAGTCATTGACAACATCTAACACCCTCAATATTAAGATCCTCAATAAGATAGAAATGGAAGGGAAATTCCTCAATATAATACAAGCTATATTGAAAAACCAACAGCCATCATGATCGTCAATGGAGAAAAGATGAGATTAATTCTTCTGAAAAAGGGGAACAGGCAAGGATGTTCCTTGTCCCCACTCTTATGTGACATCATACTGGAAGTCCTAGCTAACAATATAAGGCAAAGAAAGGACATTAAAGGTATTCTTCTGAGGAAAAATGTGATTCACATATGATATGAGATGAGATGATTTTATATATGGAAGATCCTGAAAGTTCCACAAGAGGAGTGCTTGAAGAATAGAAGAATAGAAGAATATGGGTAGACTAGAGAAATAAGCACACATGTGTATATAAGGGAGAGGTTTATATACAAGAGCAATTGAACATTGAGGAAATATCCCAGTCCAGTCTAAAGTCATAAGTTCAATATTAGTCCATATGTCTGATCCCAATCTATAAAGTCCTCTTCAGACTCACGAAGCACATGCAATGATACCAGGCCCGTGGGTGCAGTCTTGTGTATCCAGTGGTGGTAGAAGGATCTCAGAGCTGGCAGGGGCCTGTCTGTGGCTAATCAAACATCTCAACACTGGCAGGAGTTTCTATGTGGCTTTTCTGGTTTCAGAGATCTAGTTCCTTCAGGATAAGCCCATGTGGCTTCTTCTCCGGGATTTCTCAAAGGGAGTCAGCCTTGTGTCTTGTTAGAAGAGCATCTCAAAGGGACTGAGTCCTAAGTCTCTCACCTCTAAGGGGACATATTGCCAAAATTTCCAGAATTCTCAGGAGAAAGCCATGCCTACACAGAGTTGTCCTTGGCTATCTGCAGATTGACACACTAGACTCCACCCCTACACTCCCAAACCTGAAATTGACACCAAATTAGTGACTGGAAATTGTACAGGTACATAAGTACATTAAAAAAACCCCAAAAGGGGCATAGGGAAGAAGTTACTGTATACAGACGTCCCTGGGGTGAGGTCAGGTAATATGGCAGGGGCCAGAGTAAACTAAGGGATATATAAGGTAGCCCAATAAAAAGGAGGGGGAAAATTTTTTTTAAAGACATGGATAGTCGGGGGAATAGGGCACTAACCCACCCAATGGGAGGGTGTTGTTTATATCTCTATAGGAAAAGAGGGACTTCAATCCGGTGCCCCAAGACAAAAACGCAACACACTGACTTGAAGCAGGGAACCAATAGAGAGACTTGAGAATCCAGCCCCATTACCAACTATGTGTATAGCACAACACCTCCTCAATCCAGAAGAATTCACTTCATAGGACAGGAAAGGGGCTTGTCTGATCAGAGTACACTGGAGTCAGTGAGAGGGAGGGAAAAAAGAGTGAAACCTATGCTGACCCACTGTGTTAGTCTGAGTAGACTAGAGAAACAAATTCATAAACACTCATATGTGTATAAGAAAGAGGTTTATATACAAGAGCAATTAAACATTGAGGAAATACCCCAGTCCAGTCTAGTCCAGTCCGAGGTCATAAGTCCAATATTAGTTCATATGTCCAATACCAATCTATTAAGTCCTCTTCAGACTCACAAAGCACATGCAATGGCACCAGGACAATTACAGGTCAGTGGGTACCGGGTCTTGTGTATCCAATGGTGATAGAAGCATCTCAGCACTTGCAGGAGTCTCTACGTGGCTTTTCCAGCCAGATTTCCCAGAGTTTTCAGCCATGCCCACACAGATTGGATATCTCCAGATTGACAGGCTAGCCTCCCCACCCCCGACACTCTCAGTCCTGAAACTGACACCAAATTAGTGACTGCCACATACACCTGAAAACAATATTTCTGCTCAGAGAAACCAGTGCATAGGGCCAGCCCCATCAGAAGACACAATGTTCCTCACTGACCCGTAGCACTAGAGACACATGATAGGAATTGTGCCCACCCTGAGCTCAGCATGCCAAAGTCAGACACACTAGGGGTGTGCAATAGAGCAGCAAGGGAAGCAGAGCAATAAAGTCCCCAAGGAATACCAAAAAATAGTCCCCAAGGAATACCCAAGGCGAGGTGCCCCATCACACTTGACTGAAAAACACTTGTAAAGGATGACAAATAGACCTTGAACTATTTATAGGGTTTATTATTGTCTTTATATTGTTTCTGTAGCTGCTGTTTTATTATTTATTGTCTTGCATCAGGGCATATTGTTATTGCTGCATATCTGTCTGGAAGGGATAGGAAGGATAAACAAGCCAGAAAAGAGAACAATGGGATGACAGGGGGGACATGGGAGAGGGGGAGACGGGGGCAAGGGAGTGAGTATTAGCAAACCCAGGGACAAGGGAACAACAACTGTCTGAAAATTGATAGCAAGGAGGGTGTAGGAGGGCTGTCAGGGCTGAATCAAGGACAATGTATCTGAGAGGAATTCTTGAAACCCAAATGAAGTCTGAACATGATAGTGGGACAAGAGGAAAGTAAAAAGAAATAGAGGAAAGAAAAAGGAGGCAAAGGGCATTTGTAGAGATCTGAACACAGGTATAAACATATGTAAATATATTTATATACAACAAAGGGGAAATAAAACTATGTACATATATCTATAAGGTTAATGTTAAGAAAATGCATGTACAGTGGACCCCTACTTGTCTTCCCTCAATACAAGAACAACTTGTTATAATAATTTGGCAGTCTGAGATGTGCGTCTTCCCAACATGATTACTGAAGACAAAGAGGGTACATAAGCAAATGTGATAGAGAATGCTGATGGTGCCCGACTATCAAGGGATATAGAGTCTAGGGCCATAAAGGTTTGAAGATAAACAAGCAGCCCTCTAACTGAGAAACAACGAAGCCCACATAGAAAAGGCACAGCAGCCTGGGTGATCACAAGGTGTTGAGGAGATCATCTATCAGGCATTAAAGAATAAAAAATCATATCATTGTGAATGAGGGGGAGTGCAAAGTGGGGATCCAAAGCCCATCTGTAGGGAACTGGATATTCTGTCACAGAAGGCTCAGGGAGGGCGTGAGGCAGAGTGCAGTGTTAACAATGATGAAAGACAATTTTCCTCACTTTTTAAATGCTTCCTCTCTCCCCACTCTCATGATCCCAATTCTACCTTACAAATCTTGACAGACTGGAGGAATGTACACTGGTACAGATAGGAACTGGAAATGCAGGGAATCCAAGACAGAAAATCCCCTCAGGACCAGTCGTGAGAAGGGCAATAATGGGAGGGTGGAAAGAAGGTGGGGTAGAAAGGGAGAACAGATTGCAAGGATCTACATATAGCTTCCTCCCTGGGGGGGACAGACAGCAGAGAAGTGGGTGAAGGGAATGTCAGATGATGGAAGACATGACAAAATAATAATTGATAAATTATCAAGCGTTCATGGGGGGTGGGGGTTTGGGGAGGGAGGAGGAAATGAGGAGGATATCAGGGGCTCAAGTAGAAAGCAAGTGTTTTGAGAACAATGAGGGAAACAGAAGTACAAAAGTGATTGACACATTGGATGTATGTGGGGATTGTGATAAGAGTTGTGCAAGCCCCTAATAAAATGATTTTTTTAATGGAGAATAGATGGAAATTTTCAAGGATTTTGTCTTGAATCCCCAATCAATGATCATGAAAGCAGCAGTCAAGAGATCAAAAGATTAGTTGCTTTGGGTAGATCTTCTACACAAGACCTTTTTAGAGTATTGAAAACCAAGTGTTACTCTGAGGACTAAAGTATGCTTGGCCCAAGCCATGGTATTTTCAATTGTCTCACCTGCATGGGAAAGTTGGCCATTGAACACAGAAAACAAAAGAAAAATCAATGCATTTGCACTATGGTGTTGATGAAAACTATTGAAAGTACCATTGACAAAGAACAAACAGGATCTCTCTTAGGCGAAATACACCCAGAATGCTTTTGAGAGGCAAGGATGATGGCAAGACTTCAGCTCAGGCACTTTGGACGTGTTATCAGGAGAGACCAGTTCCTGGGGAAGAACATCCTGCTGGGATAAGTGGAGGGGCAGTGAAAGAGGAAGACTCTGGATGAGATAGATCGAGGCCATGGCTGCAACAATGGGTTTAAATAAGAGAAAAATTGTGAAGATTATGCAGACCTGTGCAGTGTTTTCTTCTGTTGATATAACATCACTATGAGTCTGAACTGACTTGATGGCATTGAACATCAAGAACAATGTCCCTCTTTACTTAGGCTGTAAGCCACACTCTTCACTTTCCTCCCTTATAGGGAGCATTCTGGCTATACTTTCTCCAAAGCAGACTTGCTGATTTAGGATCTGGAACTTTCAATATTCTTCACCACATCATGCTTCACTCTAAGCCTTAGAGAATGACATAGTGGGCTGTTCACCACAAGATCAGCAGTGTGAAAGCACCCGCTGCTTCAAGGGAGAAAATGAGGCTCTCCTGTGACCATAAGGAAACACACAGGGATAGTTCTATTCCGTCCCGCAAAGTTACTATGAATCACAATCAACTGGATATTAGTGTGTTCATTGCAAACACTTTGCTTGCTTCTGGCAAACCTTACAATTGTTATGTTGGAACCCACTGTTATCGTCACTGTGTCACTCCAGTTCTTTCTGAAGTCCCTCTGCTTTATCAAGTTTGATGTCCTTTTCTAAGGACTGATTCCTTCTGGCAAAAAGCCAAAGTATCTGAGACAAATTCACTTTCCTTGCTTATACCGAGCATTCTGGCTATATTTTCTCTAAAGCAGAATTGCTGATGTAGAACCCTGGACTTTCATTATTCTTCACTAGCATCATTTTTCAAATGCATCACTTCTTCTGTGGCATTCCTTATTCATCGTCTAGTTTTCACACACTATTGAAAATATCAAGACTTGGGTCAGGTACACCTTAATCTTCCAAGGGACATCTTTGCTCTTTGACACCTTAAATATGCGTGGCTCAGCAGATTTGAACAATGCAATACATCACTTACTGGATCTTTCTCCGGTGGAGCAACTGGTGGGTTTAGACTGCCAATAATTGGACTAGCATTTTAGTGTTTAAGTACTGTGCCACTCAGACTATTCATTATGCATTAAAGAAGGAGCATACATAAGAAGGAGCCTCCATTCGTTACTTATCAATTGGTTAGATTTCAAAGATCAAGTCATCATGCCAAAATTGTACATGAAATGGAGGATAACCAAATCAGATCTCACAATAGAGGGTGATTCCATCATTACATAAATCCCCTCAGATGCGTGTGAAAGCTGGAAAATGAACAAGGATGTCCTGGAAGAATAGATGCAGTTGAACGATGATCTTGGAGAACCATAGAGAGAGACCACACCATGGACTGACAGGAGAGCAAGCAAAACTGTCTTGGAAAAAGTAAAGCCAGAATGCACCTTGGAAACAAGGATGGTGACTATGTTTTAGGTACTTTGGACTTACCATCAGGTGATGCCAGCTCTGGAAAGGACATCATTTTGGTAGAGGTCATCAAAAAAGAGGAAGACCCTAGACAAGATGATGCAGGCAGGACCAGGCAGCATTTTTTTTATTGCAATGATTCAGAATGGACTTCATGGCCCCTAGCAAAAATAAAGTTGAGAAAAGGGCCCGGGGCCCCTATATGTTTCCTCCTCTGGGTCTCACAAGGGAAAGGAGAATCTTGATGCTCCACATCAACTCAAGGTTGATTGCCATAGAGCCGGTTGTCCTGTCAGATGTACCTTCACTGTCCATCCTTCTTTACACTGTTCCAACACCAACTGTTCTGCCCACATCATTCTTTTTTCCTGCTGTGTTTGATGGTCTTTGGCTATGGTCACACAGAATTCACAGACAACACTCACAGACTAAGGGGCTAATAGGAAAGTAAATACCCAACAAGCCAGGGTTAGAAAACCTAAAGAACACAATCTTTGGTCCCTAGTAGCATCTCTTCTCACCCAGCATGCAACTGTCTCTCTGGTCCACAGCCTCTCTGACATGTGGTTTCTTGGTATCTGCCTTGTTCCATGGGCCAGAAAGCCCAACACTGCTTCACAATCTTGGTACTGCTCCTATGCTCGGCCCCATGGTCTCAGCTTTGGGACCTCTGTCCTCTGCTGCTTTCCCCATCAGATAAGGGATCTCCCATGTGCTTTGCGAGTAGCTCTTCTTTGTTGATGATCCCTAGAATCCCTCGGTTGTGCTTCTGAGATGACTCTCTTTTACTCAGAAGAAAGGAAAACTGACCAGTGGTTCAATTAGACTTCTCTGCACCTTTTTGAATGGCTTCCCCCAAGCACTTGGGGGAATTAGAGAGAAAAGAACAGAAGAATCATATGTAATCGACTTCACTTTACCACAAAAGTAACATTGCTTTCCACAAGATAGACGTTAAGCAACATTGACTATTACAGTTGTCTATTCCCTGGGTGGGCTCCAACTCACAGTGACCCTGCCCAGTCTTGCAACACCCTGTTATAGCTACTGTGTCAATCCGCCTTGTCAATCCTTGTCCTCGCTACCCCTCTTCATTACCCAGCATGATGTTCTTCTCCAGGGACTGGTCTCTCCTGACAACATGCCCAAAATACATGAGACAGAGTCTTCTTATGCAAGCCTTCAGGGAGCCCTCTGGCCGTACTTTATCTAAGACAGACTTGTTAGTTCTTTGGGAAGTGCCCGTTCTTTCCAGTATTCTCCACCTGCATCATATTTCAAATGCATTGATTCTTCTTTGACGTTCCTTATTCAATTTCCAGCTTTCACATGCATATGGATCAATTGAAAACACCATGGCTTGACTCGATCCTCAAAGGAGCATCCTTACTACTCAACACTTTATAGATGCCTTGTGCAAGAGATTTATTGAATGCAATGTGTCATCTCATGTCTTGACAGCTGCTTCTGTAAGCACTGATTGTGGATCCAAGCAAAATGAAATCCTTGCCAACTTGAATCTTGCCTCTCCATATCTGAATGCTACCCATCAGCCTAGTTGTGAGGATTTTGGTCTTTCCATTGAGTTGTCATCCACACGGAAGGCTTCCATCCTTCACCTTCACCAGCAAGCGCTTCAAGTCCTCCTCACTTTCAGCAAGCAAGCTTGTGTCATTTGCATTTCACAAACCCTCTCTCAATCCTGATACTACATTCCTATTCAGATAAGGTAGATTCTCCGATAATTTGCTCAGCATGCAACTTGTATAAGTGTGGTGCTGGTGCGAAGCACACCTTTTCAGATTTTACACCATGCAGCATTCCCCTATTCTGTCCACACAACTGCCTCTTGATCCAAAGTCAGGTTCTGCATCAAGTGTCCTAGCCTTCCTATTCTTCTCCAGGCGATCCAGGGTGTGGTAGGATCCCCACATTCCAACAACTTTGTGTCGTCAATGAAACACAAGTGAATATCTTCCTGGTATGCTCTGATTTCCACCAAGCGATATCTGACACCAGCAATGATAGCCCTCTTTCCACTATCCTCTTCTGAAGCTGGCCTGAACCTCTGGCAGCTCCCTGTCAGTGTGCCTTTGTGCAATGATCTTCAGCAAAATTTTCCTGAAATGGGTGTCAGTATGGATCTCTCCGGTCAATTGACCAAGCAGCTGTCGTCCACATGTCCTGACACAGAGGAGGGCGTGTTTCCAGTGCTTCAGCAGCTTGTTGAAACATTTCACTTGGTATCCCATCAACTGCTGCGCCCGGGTTTTTGGCTCAGGCTTTAAGTGCAGCTATCTCCCTCTCCCTTTTGATTTGTTCTGGGTGTGTTTCACAATTGAGTGAGAACTCAACAGTGTGGCTTTTCCTATTTACTCAGAGGAATCTGCCCATCGCTGTTCCTCAATTCCTCTTGTTTGACACTGGCTTTGGCATGAGGAGTCCAAATGCCGCACAGTCCATGATTGAGGCTGAGGCCACCAATGTCTGAGGACCTGCCCGTGCCTGATACCTGGGGTCTGCTTTTGTCCATTGACATCAAGTGATCTTCAATTCATGGCAGCCTATGTGCCAGTCCTTAGCCCTCTTTGGATCATGAATATATTTTGAATCCATTCTCATGACCATTGTGCCAATCCATTTCCTGCAGGGTGTCATGTTTTCACCTTTATTTTACCAAGCATACCAGGAAGCCCTGGTGGCATAGTGATAGCTAAAGGTAAGAGACCACCAGCTGGACCGAGGGAGGAAAATGAGGCTTACACTCCTCCTAAAATACAGGCTCAGAAACCCACAGGTGGTATATCCTGTCCTCAAGGGTCCTTATGAATCAGAATGGACTCTCCGTGACAGGGAGTGCTGTTCTTATCTTATTTTTTTTAAGCAGTCTTATTGGCACTTAATCCACACATCTCACAATTCAATAGTTAAAGCCTGTCAAGGAGCCATACAATGATCTTCCCAATTTATTTTTGAACCCCCCCCCCCACCATGGTTAAATCATTTTAAAATGAGTTGGGTCATCACCATCAGTTCTAGTGCTCACCCTTATCCACCCCCACCCCCACTTTTTTTTTTTTAAAGCCAAGCATAATGTCTCCTTCTAGCAATTGTTCTTTCTTGATGGCCTGGCCAAACCGAGAGTGGAGGTATCTCCACCCTCATCCAAAGGCCTTTCTGATTGTTTTCCTCCCCAGACTAGAGGGTCAGGAAAGCTCTCAGGCTTGCCTAGCAGGGAACTTCTTGGCGCGCTCCCAGGTCCCAGTTTCCAGCGGAGGACGCACGGGACAGACCGGCACTCGCTGGGGATTGGCACCGTGCTGAGTGCAGGAGCCTACCGCAAGGTCTCCGTGGAGATGCTCTGGAGAGCAGCGGAGGCGATGGAGACGAGATGCCAGGCTTCCGTGCGGTGGCATCACAGGAACTCTCCCGAGGCACAGTGACGTGAACCGACGAGGCGCCGAAACCCACTGAGATCCGTGTCTGCCGCCTAGTGGAATGGGGGCTCGTTACAGTGGGATGGAGAGCGTCTGTCCAGTGGCATTCCCTACTCATCCAGGTGTGGCACTGTTCCTGGGGGGTTCTCGCTCCCCACGTCTCTCCCTTTGCTACTTCAAGAGGAGGCAGCGTTGTCAGAGCCAAGAATCTGGAGTTTAAAAACCAGCCGCTCTTTTTGGCCTGTCGGCACCTTCCCAACCAAGTGAATTCAAGGTGCCTTATTTTACTCTGCATCGTGTTCATCTAATTGAAGGAGGTTTGTACTATTCAGTCAACCAGGCACGAGGATCTTTCCGCAGGGAATTTTCCCATGTTGCTGTAACCCAAATGTCAATTTTTCCTAGTCACAAAGGGCAGGTGGAGATGGCATTTGGACCCACATTTTGCGGGTGCACACCTCTCTAGTCTAACTCGAACTCACTACCATCGAGTTGATTCTGGCTCATGGAGACGCTATCAGACGTCCCCTGTGGGTTTCCGAAATTCTTTATGGGGGTGGAAAGAAAGCCTCATCTTTTGCTCCTGTAGCGTTGCTGGTGGGTTCAAACCGCTGAGCTTGTGGTTAGCAGCTCAACATGGGACCAAATGTCCCTGTCTTCCTCAGCCTTCATTTTAAGAAGTGGGTCAGGGGCACTGGCTGCTGGTGGGAGAGGGGTTGTGTTAGTCCGGTGCAGCGTTTTGTGTGATCGCAGAGAATGAGCTGGAGGGTGCGCGAGGCTTCCTGGAGGGGACTGCAGCAGAGAGGCCTCTTCTCCACAGTGACTTCAGTCACAGGGGAACTAAGGTTTGTAAAGCCTTTGCCTAACTGTTTTTATTCTTCCATGAAGGCTAAATTGTATGCCCTCAGCTCTCAGGGCAGGCCCAGCCAGTCAAAAAGGTACCATCTCAGTAGTTTCTACCAACACACAAACCAATCCACACCCCGAGCCATTGCCATCCCACTTGATTATTCCAATGTTATGGTAATAAATGTTGACTCCCTGGCTCTTACTCTGATCAGCATCGACTTTGACTCTGACTTATAAACTCTGAATTAAAAACATCAAGAAAAGCCCCCAAGGACCTCAACTTTGCCATTACAAACCGACTCACAAACCCTGCACACATTGTTTGGTCAGAGTGCTGTTTGCCAGAAATGCAGCGGGGAACCTACTTTAAGGCCAGTTTCCCTTGCAGTAGAGATGAAATTCCTCTAGAGGGCACTCACAGACTCCCCACGAAGTGGAGGGCTCGCAAATATGTAAAGTTGGGCTGAAATGGCAGAGACCCTGAGGTGAGACCTGACGGGATTGATACAGAAAGATGTGGATAGCAAAATTTTTATCGGTCTATAAAACCTCTTTGTTCTAGTGGATCCACATTAGAGCAAGTCACACCCAGGCAGGACAATGAAGGGGTGACCCCTGCCCTCTAAGAGAGCTTGCTGGAGTTCACCGGTGTGTCAAATTCATCATTAGCAGGTGAGGCTAATGAAAAGATTCAACAGCTTTAGCTCCAGCCGTGGAACTGTTGGCCCTGGGGACCCGCTGGGAACTTCGTGTTCTGGCCTAACACCCTGGCAATGGTGGGGAACGGCTGTGTAAGTTCTCCCTGGGTCACCTGAGAGCGTTCTCATTGGTTAGAAGAGCCGGTCTCTAATTGACTTTGGAGTTGTGAAAGCACATTTGGGCCCCGTGTTTTGAAAGGAGCGTGTTTCACTTGGATCAGTTCTGTGGATAGATTTGAACTCGCCGTGGGTGGGTGAGGGAACCAGAAAGCTGTTAATCAGAGTCCTGGCCTTTCCGGCTTCGCTGACGGTCAGCACCCTTCCCTGCCTGAGGTCAGGCGAGGGTGAGCCCTGCAAGGCTCTAGTTGACTGTTCAGTGCTATGACCCCATGACTGCACATATGTTGTGTGTGTGCATGACAGGGAGTCCCTGGTGGGCAAATGGTGCCCTCGGAGGCAGGGCACAGACCTGGCGATGGACTGAAAGAACCCCAGCATAGGCCTATGCTCACATGTATGGGTCTCCAGGAGTCAGGGCGACTCTACGGCTGATTGTCTTATTAGAGGCTGTGTGATAATGTCTGGGGAGCTAGCTTTCAAGACACCGCTGTAAGTTTGGAGGGTAAGGGTTATTTTAGGTTACAAAGGGTTATGATGGGGGACTCCAATCTTAAAGATAATTTAAGGAGAACATTCATTGTGTTACCAGGAACTGGACACATGGTGGGACATCATTAGCACAAGGTCATAGTCACATGCCAAGATTCAGTCAGGATGCTAGGTAGTAACACATGACATAGAAGGTTGTTGTCAGTTAGGAATGACAGTTAGGAACGACAGCGACCTTATGTAGAACAGAACAAAACACTGCCTACGCTGCCTGGCGCTCCCATGGCGGTTGTTCCTAAGCTTGAGCCCGTGGTTTCAGCCCTGGTGTCGGTCCATCTCCTGGAGGGCCTTCTTTTCTCCCATTGCCCCTCCACTCTACCAAACATGAGGTCCTTCTCCAGGGACTGGTCCCTCTAGACATCCTACTCAAGAATGGAAGATGAAGTTTCCACATCCTTGTTTCTAAAGAGCACTCTGGTCAGACTTCTTCTAAGACCCATTGATTTGTCCTTTTAGCAGCCCATGGTATTTTTAATATTCTCCTCCAGCACCACAATTAAAACACACTGAATGCTCTCCTTCATTCTTTATTTCATGTCCAACTATCACAAATTCCTGATTGATGACAGATAAGACATCACAGCTACTGGTGGGACTGAAAGTGGGCTAGAGTCATGAGCGGGATGCGTTCAATTACATCGGATAGAGTTGGCAAGATTGGTCCAGAGCTTTTTTTTTAATGTCTAATTTAATTTTTAAATAAATGCTGCATTGGTTGAGCTGGCAGTGGGAACCATCGAATGCCCTGCTCGAGGCTTTCTGCTGAAGCCTAGCTGTGTCACCACAGGGCCTAAGGGGGACAAGCCATCTGTCCACCTGTCCACACAGCAATAACCTTAGCTCACCAGACTCTGCTCCAGCCCACGCTCTAGGAGCGAGGAACACCATCCAGGTTTCCTTGTTCACAGGAATGCAGGAAGAGCCTACTTTTTGTATTTGTCATCACCATAGGTAACAGGCCGCCTCCCTCAGGGCCCTGCCTTGTAGGGAGTGGGAGTGGTCCAGAGCTTTTGACCAAGGCTCTGGACACATCTGATAAGGCATGACTCCTGACCATGTGTCCCCCATACTTTCACTAGTAAAGTGACCTCCATGAAGGTCACACCCAAGTAAACCCTGAGAAGGCTGCCCATCTCTGGGCTGCCTGGAACGGGGTGGGGGGTAATTCACTTTCCCATGCACTCTGTCTGAGGGCAAGATTACCTCCATCCAATGGAGGCTTCCTCTTCTTGGGGCCTCTGCAAATGTATTTTAGGTTTACACTGTCATCCTTAGCCATCTGCAAATGGGGTGCTCAGAATTTAACATATTATAGGTATGATACAGTGCTTATGCCTATGCTCCACTATCATAGCAATGATTACGGGAATGGCTCTGGAAGGGGCAGGGTTTCCTTCTGCTGTCCTGGAGATGACCAGGAGTGGAAATCTAGCAACAATGGGGACGGGTACAAGCACTATGATGCTCTTGGTTACTAACTGAGACCTTGGCACTTTGAACTGTGAAAGAGCAACTGGTAGCAGATGCTTTGCTTTCATTTGGGGATCGATTTACTCATGAAACCAAATATTCACACTAAGAAAATTCCTGACAAACACTAATTCTGCCAATGGTTCCCTCCCACCCCACCCCCACCCCCACCTCCACTTCCACCTCCACCTCCACCTTAGGTAACAAATCCTTTCCTTGTGGAAGCCTGCCTTTCTGAATCTGAATTTCAAAAGACAGGGCAGGGTGGCGACATAGAGACCAACTTGTGACCTGACACAGGTTCATTGCTTAGAAGGGGGGAGTGCTGCGGACGGTAAATCAACCACGTTGAAGGTAGCCAGTGGCTGAGCTTGTACATAGCCTCTCTCCTCGTTGACTAATAAGCCTCACTGTACCTTGCCTCTTTGAGTTACTTGCCCTTGCTGGTCTCTCTAGGTGCAGATCAGGAGTCCCAGTGGCAGCGTGACTCCAACTGGTCAGCAGTGCCCGATGACCGGGAGCTCTTTGGGAGGAAGATGAGGCTTTCTACTGCCATGAAGAGTTAAAGCGGTGGTTCTCAACCTGCCTAGTGCCTCGACCCTTTCATACATTTCATCAAGTAGCGGTGAGCCCCCAACCATCAAATTATTGTTGTTGCTACTTCATCAGTCATTTCGCTACTGTGATGAATCTGGTGACCCCTGTGTGAAAGGGCCGTTCGAGGCCCAAAGGTTTGCAGCCCCCAGGTTGAAGACTGCAGGGTGAGAGTCTCAGAAGTGCAGTGCAGAGTCCCCATGGGTTGGAATCGACTAAGGGCAGTGAGAGCTTTTGAAAGATGCAAATCGACTAACTATTCTGAATAAACATCGTGTTCAAATGTCATTGATTTTTAAGTGGGAAAAAAGACCTGAAGTGGGGGGTTCCTCCAGTGAACGAGGGGAGAGGATATATACAAGTTCAGCCACTGGCTACCCTCAACGTAATTGATTTAACGACCACAGCAAGCCCCTTCTAAGGGGATGAACCTGTGTCAGGTCACAAGATGACCTACTTACAGATTTCAGCCAAGGAAGCCCCATGGGGCAGTTCTGTGAAGTGGAGCTGCTGAAACGGACTGGGTTTCTGAGATGATGACTCTTTATGGGGGCAGAAAGCCGCATCTTTCTCTGGTGGGGCAGCTGGCGAGTGGGTTCAAAGCCAAAGGGGGCAGGTGTGCGAAGCTATTTGTTATTTGTCCTCTATGCAGGTTTGCGGGCCTTTGAAGGATTTCCAGGTGCCACGCCCAAATTCATCTATTCCATTTGGAAGGAGTCTTCCTTGCCAGCCAGCCCTTCTGTTCGTCAGCTTCTCTGACCTTTCACTCCTCTCCCTGCCTTGGCTGCACGCTTTCTCCAGGGCCGCTGCGTTCCCTGTGAGAGCTTCCTCCTCCCTTCTCCATCACCAGTGGTAAAAACTCAGTAACAGCAGGAACTGGGCCTTACGCTTCTAAAATGGACCTCAGTTTGCAGCACTTCTCCACATATGTTACATGCGCCAATCACAGGGAGGGCTTTTAACAGACTTATTCTAATGGATGGCGATAAGGAAATACCGCCGACAAACCAACTCTGTTATTTTACTGATGTGATTCTGATGAGGCTAAAATAGGGTGTCAATGAAAGACCCAATTGGTTCAAAAAAATAAAATATTGGTGATTGCAAAATTGGTGTACAAATGATGAACCGTTGATATCCAGCACAGGGTTGTGCTGACCTGCAAGGGCTTGACAAGTCGTTGTCCCCAAAGTGACTTCTTTCCATTCATGTTCTCCATTTCTCCAGTAGCTTTCTATTGGCCCAGTTGTGAGGATATCTGTTTTCTTGATACGGACGTGTGATCCCTTTTGAAGGCTGGAGTCTTTGATCTTCAGCAGGAAGTGCTTCAAGTCTTCTGCACTTCCAGCAAGCAAGAGGGTGCTACCTGCATATCTGAGGTTTTTAATAAGCTTTCCTCCAATCATGATGCCACCTTATTCTTCAGCAGCCAAGCTTCTCTTGAGGTCTGCTCAACTTCTCTGGGGGTCTGCTCAGTATACAGAGAGAATACGTATGGCGAAAAGATCCCACCCTGACACAATCCTTCCTGGTTTTAAACCATGTAGTAACCCCTGGCTCTGTTCCAATGACCACTGCCTTTTCTAAGTATAGCCCTTCCTAGGAGTTCCAAGTTGCCCTCATTCTAGAGCTGGTCTGAAGCCCTGAAGGCATAGGCGAGCAACAGAAAGAACGGCCATTTTGCCCCCTCGGAACAGATCTCCTCAGCCTTAAAGGACTGCTATGAGGCCGGAATGACCGCAGCAGTAGAGCTGAGTGTTTGGGCAAGCGTATCACATTGTAGTGAAATTTCCTAATATCTACTTGTTCAACGTTTCTAATACACACTAGGAGGCCAAAGATATGTCCTTCTGACCATTATATTTCTAGTATTCATATCAGTTCTGTACAAAATACAGGCTTACAACTCATATACAAGCTAGATGCCACACACACATACACAAACCTGACAATTATCTGTCAAAGATTAACTTGTTTTCATTTTCTTTATTTATCATGCTACTGTCTGTTGGTCCTCTATATGCATACACGTGAAGATGGAGCAGGGCTGGGCAGGGCTTTGCTCTGTTGTACACAGGGTTGCTGCAAGTCAGGACTGATGCGGTGGCCCCTACCAGCCACCACACAAGGTTGGAACTAACGTGACAGCAGGCAATAACAATGAGATAGAAACAGCTAGACAGCATGAGAACATTCGGTTGGATGGAATGGAATGGAACAGAGCTGACTCTAGGGGCAGGGTCTCTGCATATCCATGATTGCCTGAACTTATTCATCTGGCATCATTTTTAATAGAATCTCCTCAGTATTTAAAAGATCGATTCTATGAACACCCTCATTACAAGGGTCCCTTAGGACCAGGGAAGCATCCGGAGTGGTACTCAGATGATTCATTAGTGTTGAGATTTGGCTGTGGATGAGTTGGATTTTTAGATGAGTGACTTTGAAGATTGACTGCTATTACCCCTGTTGCCATTATATTTTGATTATGTGTTCTATAATTAGATGTTGAAAATGCGAATGCATATTAATACTTGATTGATTTGATTACCCACCCTAATTACACTTTGATCACTTTTGATAAATATATTGATTCATATTTTATTTACTTCACAGTATTCTTTGTAAAACGATGCTATGATAATACCTGATTGCATCTTAATATTTGATTGCTTCGCACAGCTCGAGTTTAACCATTAGGAAGGTGGATCATATTAGCTACGATGCACCCAACTAGTGTGCACCCTGGAGGGGCAGGGGTTCCGAACTCAGCTGGTAACCAAAAGACTATAGTTCAGTCACTCTGCAGGGAAAAGCTGGTGCAGTCTGTTGTGAGATAATAGCCTTGTGTGTTAGTCTGGTATGACTAAAGAAACAGATTTGTTAGCACTCCTATATATGTATAAGAAAGAGTTTTATGTAAAGAATAATTGTATATTAAGAAAACATCCCAGCTCAGTCCATGAGTCAATATTAGCCTTGTGTGTCTGATTCCAGTCTATAAATTCCTCTTCAGAATAACACAACACATGTAATGACATCCAATGCAGTGAGATCATAAGTGAGTGGGTGCAAAGTCTTGTGGATCCAGTGGCAGTGAACCGTCTTAGCATTGGTGTGGGTCTTCATGTAGCTCCTCCAGTTCCAGGACTATGATGCCATCAGCATAGCTCCTCGTGGCTTGTCAACAGGGATTGTCTCATAAGGAGAGTGCATGTGTCCCACTTCCAGTGAGCTATTTATCTCCGTAGTACCTCCAAATGAGGTCATCAAGCTTTGGCCTGATTGACAGTCTAAACTCCACCCCTTCACTCAATAGTCTCAAGTTGACAACGGATTATACAACTACCACATGTTGGGAACCCTCTGGACTACTCCACATGTTCTACAGGCTTGTTGCGAGTTAGAACCAACTTGATGGCGATGAATGGGACCTGACGAGGTTATGAAGATAGATGTGTCTCAGTAACCCACAAAGTGGGTTTGGCACTCATTGCTATTAACTTTGGAGAGGTCACTTTCATTTTCTCATCAGTAAATGGGGATCATAAAGTGTCATCACAAGGATGTTCTCACCAAGACCAAGCTCAGGGTCACCCAATTCATAGACACTGACAGGACAGAGTAAATCTGCCCTTGTGGATTTTAGTGACGATCCCTCTTTATAGTGGCAGAAAGCCTCACCTTTCTTCCATGCAGCAGCAGGTTGTGTTCACCAGCCTGTGCCACCAGGGCTTTGGGGGACGCAGGACACCTCACCTTTCGCTTACTTCCTGTGATAGCAAGAGAATGTCCACTCCGCTAAGTACTTAAATAGGTAGCTACGTTGAAACCAAGCCAATGAAGTTTGCTTTCCTTGTCAGCTGCACAGATCTGTAGTAGGAACAAGACTGCACCCTGTTCACTCAAAGCAAAAGTGGCTTCCACTGGGAAGAACTAACACATTGAAGGGGAGCGCTACTCTGAAAGTGTAAGAGCTTTCATTATCCCCATTTACAGATGAAAAGCATAAGCAGAGGATTAATCAGCTTCTCCAATGTATGGAAAAAAGCACTCAAAAAGGCTATCCCCACTGGTTCTCCCGCTCCCCCCCCCCCCACCCCATGTGTTAGAGATGAAGCTATGGAAGCCAAGGCGGGATATCCTTTGTACTCTGCTGAGCCTGGCCTCTCCTTTGACTCAGAGCAATGGAATGTCCTGTCTCTTTCCTGCCTGAGGAGACTCAGGAGTAGATAATGGTCCATGGGCTTTGGGCCATCAGAGAAGGCCACAGGCTGCCCATCTGTCACTGTCCATGACTGCTGTCCAGATGCTACGGAGGCCCTGGGAAAGGGCCATCAATGACCAGACAGTCTGTGAACACTCAGAGCATCAGTTCTGACGCTCTGATGTTTTCTGACAGAATCACTTTCTACAGAATCACATGTGAATAGCCACTTCTTTCCTCCACAGCAAATCAATGTGCTCCCATTACTAACACCACAAGAGATTATCTTTTTCTTTAGGGTCACTCACTTGTCGAACTCTCTGAGCAGAGACCCACTGTCCCAAGACAATTGCAATCCATTCTAGTGGCCCTTCTCCCCTCCCACCTTCATTATTTACTCCCCAAATCCCCTTTCCCTCCCTATCACCCACCCAACCCCCACCACTTGATTCCCTGTATCCCCTTATAGCCATTGCATCCCTTTGTATTATTATGCATCCACCCTTTCTGTGCTTCACATTTTTTAATGATTCATGCATGAAACACAAAATTATAGTATCATGTATAAAAGGAAAAGAATACATGTTTTGATTCAGTTCATCCAGTCAATTTCCCCAATGTGCCATTCCTTATCCTACGTTCTCTTTTGTTCTCCTGCTTCTGTATCTCCTTCTGTCCTAGCCCTCTGAACTTTGTCCTTTGGTAAATGCTGCTCTTTTGATCTCAACTGGTTGATGATTCTCTTGTGGCAGTGAGTTCAGTTCCAAATCTGAAGGGTAAGGACCATCGTCTTGGGGCTCACATCAGTCTCCAGCAGACTCTCTTGTGCCTTCTGGGAGTCAGCAGGGGGTAATTAGACAGCAAGGAACTGACAGCCAAATTTGTTAGACTCCAAAAACCATACCAAATTCACTGCCAGTGGATTACGAGTTAGGCTGCTAACCTCAAGGTTAATAGTCCAAAATCAGTAAGCAGTCCTTGGATGAAAGATGAGGCCCATAGAGGAACAGTCTTGGAAGCCCACAGGGCCAGTTCTACCGTGCCCTAGAAGATCACCATGAGTTGTCAGATGATAACAATTTAATTGACACAAAGACAGGGAGTGAGTGAGTCCTATTCAGTAAAGGAAGAAAACTCAGGTGGGACAGTTTGACAGGTTTTCCTGGAATCAGGATTAGAGCAAAGGTTTTAAGATACTGAAGTCCACAGAGGGTGGTGTAGTCATATAACTTTGTCAACTTGAAGATATATGAATGTGGAGGAGGGGAGTTTAGCCTGTCAATCAGGTCCCGGCCTGATAGTAACTTCCTGTGGGGGTGACCTTCTCATAAGGAGGGTCCTGGGACCTCCCTTTCTCTCTCGACCTTCACCTTCCTGCTGGTGGACCCCGATTGCTGCCAGAGCCACTGCTTTTGGATCCACCCAACTTTGCACCCACTGACCGGCCATTTTCTGGCATTCTGCCCCATGGCCAGTGGCTACAGGAGTCTGAAGAGAGACCTATGGACTAGTATCAGATTTATGGATTTGAGTTGGACTGAGCCGGATGTTTTCTTGATATATAATTACCTCTGGATATAAAGCTCTTTTTTACATCTGTAGAAGTATCTCTGGATTTGTTTCTTTAGTCAACCCAGCCTAATACAGATGGGATATGGAGGAGAGATGACATTCTAGGACTTTGGGGCATAGGCGTCGGCATGCGGAAAAGCCCATCTTGTGTGGAGAATGCGTGAGAGAGAAAAAGGCAAAAATGCCAAGAGGAAGCCTGGAAGGCCCCCAGCTGATGGGAAGGACAAGGACTAGGGAGTCTAGCTTCTCATTCAAGGTGACCACCAGTAGCAACCAATAGCAATCTCCACATCCCCAGTGACAGTTAATTAATGTATTCTGTTTTTCTTTCATTTTGCTCTAAGTTTAAAGTAAATTTTGATATTTTCCAAGACATAAAACAAGTCCCTCATTACAACCCATTTTCACAAAACCAAACTGTTTGGTGCCCTAGAGTTACAGAGGTTTCTCCTAATTGGCTAAAAAGACAAGGTCTGTCTTTTTTCATTTGCTTGATTAATTACTGCTCTGAAAAACTTGAACAAGGCATAGTTGACAAGCAGTATCTGTTGTATAATCAAGGACAGATGTTCTGTAAGTCTTCCAAAGAAGCCTCGGGAGTTATTGGCTCTTGAAGGCATTGTTGAACCACAGAGCATCCATTGTGAGGATGGCACAGGGCTGGGCAGTGCTTGGTTCTGTTTTTAGAGAGGGCAGTTATGAGTCAGAATGAATATGACAGTGTCTAACAACAGTGTCTCATAAGGGACTATCAAAAACAGGTTTTACTGATGGTCAAGTTGCCATTGAGTACATTCTGACTCACGGTGACTTATGTTCATCAGGATAGAGCTGCTTCTCACTCTAGGCCGTGGGGTGAACTGTGATGGCTCTGCCCCACGTGTTGCCCATTCTTTGGGCAATGGAATAAAGAGTCAAGTGTATACTCTCAGGGCAGAAGTAGGGACTCAGGAGGATGAGCCCACATGTGAGAGATTTCCCCAAACCTTTGCCCACTGACACACCCTTGTAGGTAGGCTAGTCAAAGTCAGTCATGTGACCAAGCCCAAACTACAGGGGCATGATGAACTTCCTGCAGGGGTATGGATGCATGGAGGATGAATCATTAGGGGTCAGTAAGTCAATACAGCACAGCTCCTGCCTATCTATTCCTATATAGCATGGAAAAGGTCTTTCTCTTCATCCTAGGACCCAAAACATTTCTTGGCCTCAGGCTTAGGATTGGGATCTCAAGATTTTTATGTGTATGCCTCTAGTTATCTACACCTTACACCAGAGAGCTGTTGCTGAACCGACAAGTTATCTGCCTCGTATATACTTAATAAGGAGAACATCAGCAAACACTCCTATGGAAAAAAGGGTTTCTCCTTTTCAACATGACAATGTCTAGTTCATAGCATTTCAAGGAATTGCTATCCTTTTTAGTCACAAATGGCAATAATAGTCTCTTGAGAAACATGGTGAAAGAAAGGGGAAAAGAAGAAAATGCCACAATTAAAATTTGAAATGAAAGAAATGACACTATTACCTACCCTACAGAAATAAAAAGGTTTATAAGAGAAGAACATAAATAATTGTGAATGTAATTATATAATCTAGACAAAATGGACAAACTTCTAGAGACACATGAGTTACCTACTCAACAAAAATTTGAAAAATCTCAACAGATCCCTAAGAAATGAAGAAGCTGCAATTATAAACTTCTCTACAAAGAAAAGTCATGGACCTGTTGGGTTCTTGAGGGGATTCTATAAAAATATTTAAAGAAGAATTCACATCAATCTTCACAAATTTTTACAAAATATAGATGGTGAAGGGATGCTCTTTAGCTCATTGTTTCAGGAAGTGTCATTGGACTAGAAGTCTGGTGATTTACTTCTGAAAACAATTTTTGGGAAAGACAGCAAGGATCGTACCACCACCGTGCCTCCAGAACCCGGAGGGTGTTTGGTCCATTGAAGGTATTCAATCAATTCGTGTGAAGCAAGTGAAAGGACTTCTGTTGTTCAGTGACATCCAGTCACCTTCAACCCAGAGTCAGCCTCTGAAGAGCAGAATGAAACCTTGCCTGCCTGTGTGCCGTCTTCACTGTGGTTCCTATCCCTAAGGCCATAGATGCAGCCACTGCGTCAGTCTGTTTCATGGAGGCCTTTCCCTTTGATGTTGTTTCTCTACTTCACCAAACATGATGTCCTTCTCCAGGGACTGGTCTCTCCTGACAACATGTGCAAAATATGTTAAAATAGTCTTGTTATCTTTGCCTCTAAGGAACATTCTTGCTGTGCCTCTTCCAATACAGAAAGGTCTGTCCTTTTAACGATTCATGGTCCTTTCGATATTCTTCTCCAGCACCACAATTCAAATGCATCGATTCTTCTAGATTCTTCTTCATTTCTTGTCCAACTTTCACAAGCATATGATGCAAGGGAGAATACTATGGAATGAATCAGGCACACCTCAATCCTCAAAGTAATACTCTTCTTTTTTTGATACTCTAAAGAAAACTTGCGCAGCAGACTTACCTTACGCAACTCCTCTTTTGACCTCTTGCTTCCAGGAAGGTTGTTTGTGGATTCAAGCGAGACAAAGTCTTTGACAACTCCAGCCTTTACTTCATTTATTATGATGCTACTTATTGGTCCAGTTTTGGTCTTGTTTACGTTGAATTGTAATGAGCCCTGATGGCTGCTAACTGCACGGTCAGCAGTTTAAAGTACCGGTCACTCCTGAGGATAAAGTCTGGGCTTTCTACGCCTCTAAAGAGGAAACCCATGGGAGCAATTCTTCCCAGTCTTGTAGGGTGACCACGACTTGGCATTGACTCCATAGCCGTGAGTGACATTGAGCCACAATCCCTACCGGAGGGCACGACCCTTGCTCTTCATCAGCAAGTGCTTCAAGTCCTCCTCACTGCCAGCAAGTAAGATTGCATTCCATGCATAGTGCAGGTATGAACAAGCCTTCCTCTAACCCTGAGGCTATACTCCAGTTTCTCTGATGAGTTGCTCAGCATATCCATTGATCAAGTATGGTGGAAGGCTACAGCCCTGGAGCACACCTTTCCTGATTTTAGACCATGCCACAGTCCCTGATCTACATTCAACGTTCTCTTGATCTACATACAAATTCCAAATGAGCACAATGAAGTGTTCTGGAATGTCCATTTTTCTCGAGGTTATCCACAGTTTATGGTGCTTAACACTGTGGAATGCTTTTGCATAGTCCATGAAGCACAAGTAAACAACTTCTGGTAATCTCTGCTTTGAGCCACAATCCAGCTGACACCAGCAATGACATCCCTTGTTCCAAGTACTCATCTTCATCTGTCCTGAACATCTGGAAATTCTATGTCGAGATACTACTGCAACCATTGTTGGTTGATTTAAGTGAAATTTTACTTGCATGTAGCATTAATGATATCATTCTATGATTTGAGCATTCTGTGGAGTCACCTTTCTTTAGACTGGGCACAAATATGGATCTCCTCCAGTCACTTGGCCAAGTAGCTGTCTCCCCATGTGACCAATGGATACTTCTTATGCTTTCTTCAGCTTTATGAAACATTTATATGAGTATTGCATCAATTCTTGGAGCCTCATTTTTGGCTAATGCATTCATCATAGTTTGAACTTCTTTCTTTAGCACCATTGGTTCTTGCTTTTATGCTACCTCCTGAAATGGTTTAATGTTGACTTGTTCTTTTAGGTACAGTGTCCCTATGTATTCTTTCCATCTTTTCTTGATGCTTCCTGTATCATTCAATATTTTGCCCACAGAGGGTCTCAAGATTCCAACTTGAGGTTGACTTTTTTCTCGAATTCTTTCAGTTTCAGATTTGTGAAGCATGTTCTTCACTTTGGATTTTTTAATTCTGGGTCCTTACACATATTTTATTATAATGTTTTCCTTTGTTTTCTCAAAAATTCCTGCTCTTTGAAATTTTCTATTAAGCTCTTTGATTTCATTCTTATTTCCATTTGCTTTAGATACTTTGTGATTAAGAGCAAGTTTCAGAGTTTCTTCTGACGTCCCCTTTAATCTTTTAATTCTTTCATACCTTTTTAATGATTTTTCACTTTTCTTCATAAATAATGTTGTTGATGTTGTCCCACAGCGCATCATATCTTCTGTCATTAGTGTTAAATGAGTCAAATACATTCTTGAAATTCAGGTGGGATAGACTCAAAGACTTATTTTGGCTCTTGTGACATCATGTCATTTCAAGGTCACTACAAGTTGGCATAGACTTGATGGCAGTGAATTGAGTTGAGTTTGACTTGCTTTAATGTTTTTCAGCTGTAACCTGATCCCACATGTGAGAAATTGAAGGTTTGTTTCACATTTGACCCCTACTTCTGTTTTAGCTGTTGAGATTCAGCTTCTCTATCGCGTCTTCAATACAGACATAGTAGGCAATTTGATTTCTGTGTATTCCTTCTTGGTAAGTTCATGTATACAGTTGCCTTTTGTGTTGTTGAAAAAAAAAACTATTTGCTCTGAACAAGTTGTTAGTTTTTCAAAATTCTGTAATGCAATCTCTAGGTTTGCTTTGTTTTGTTTTATTTAGCTTTATTTTCACTACCAACTCCAACTACTGTTCCTTCTCTTTGTTTCCAGGTTTTGCCTTCCAATACCCAATAACAATCAAAGTATCCTGATAACATAATTGATCAATTTCCTACTAAAGTTGTTGGTAGAACAACACTTTAATTTTTTTCAACGCTAGCTTTTGTGGTTGGTACATAAAGTTAAATAAGAGTTGTACTGTTTGGATTCTTTTGAAGGTGAGTAGATAAAACTCTATCACATGCAGCATTCCACTTCAAGATGGATTTCACAGGACCCTTTCTGATAATCATTGGCACTTCATTCCTCTTGATGGTGTTATTTATAGCACACTAAATCATATGTCTGATTCAAAATCAGCCCATTTCAGCTCACTAATGCCTGCTTTCGATCTTTATGTGTTCCTTTTCATTTTTGATCCTTTTCATTTTTCCTAACCTCAGAATTTGCACAGAACAAGTTCTGATCATTAAGAGAAGGTCACAACTGCTTCTCCTTATCTTGAGTCATGCCTCCTCAGTCAATACAGATCCCAAAGGCTCTACTCCCAGTTTTTTCTTGACACATGTCAGTTACCACGATTGATTTTCCTCCAAGAAGTCATCACCTCTTCCCTCAAGTTTTGAGTGCCCTAAGACCCAAGGGGTCCACTCTCCAGCAATATCTCTGACTGTGTTTTGCTACTTTTGTTTAGGCCTTCACTAGTTGACAATGTTTTGAAGCTGTTTTCAGCAGCTTCTTCCTCTGAAGTGGGGGACCAAGTCCTTCATTGTCATCTGTTCTTAGTCTAGAAGCACTGCTGAAGGCTGGTCACGTTGAATGACCCTGCTGGCACCTGAAATTTCAGTGACAAGATTTCCAGCATTGCAGTAACTCACAAGCTACCACAGCCCTACAAACTGACAGACCAGTGGTGGAGTGAATGAATAGACAGATAAATAAATACATGAGTGGTGTACAAATGGATTGTTCTTCAAGTTAAGCCTTCCTTTACAGGATTACTTTTAGCTTTTGGGATCTTATAGATGGTTTAGAGGGACTTTTTTTATGTCAATGGAGTGATGCTGACTTATGGTGGGATTTCAAATTTTGGTTAGGTATGATGAAACTTGATAAATATTATGTGGGTCTTTTGGGGTCACAATTGTCTCTGGTGCCCATCCACGCGGCTAGGGTGTCAGTCTATCTCATTGAGGGTCTTCTTCATTTTTGCTCACTCATTAATTTGCCAAGCGTGCTGCTCTTTTTTCCTTGGTCTGTCTTCATAATATGTCCAAAGTATGTGAGACAAAATCTCATTTTGGTTATGCTGTCAAGAGAGACCCATCTCTGGAAAAGGACATCATGTTTGGTAAAGAAGTGGGGCAATGAAAGCGAGGAAGACCTTTGACATACCAGCCTGATGCAGTAGCTGCCGCAATGAGCTCAGACACCAGCGCAATTGTGAGGATGCTGCAGGAGATGATCCAGGACAGGGAACTGTGTTTCATGGGGTCACTATGAGTTTGTACCTCCTCCAGGGCACCTAGCAACAACCTCAAAGAAAAAAGAGTAATCAAAGCAAAAAGGCGACCCCAACAGGAAATTGTGCAAGGAAAAGCCGATGAAATGCTTATGTCAGTTCTCATGCTACTTTCTGTCTCTTTCTCAGACTCTTGATTTAAAAGAGACAAGCAGGGAAGCTCTGCAGCACCTTCCCCGGGGTGTTTAGCTGGTCACTCCCTGCTGCTCCACTTCATAATCAAAACCAAGGAGAAATTGAGGGAGGAAGAGTTGTTCTTGAAACCTCCGTGGGAAAATGCGTTGGTGAGCTTCATGACAATCCAGTGAACCACGTGGGACAGTCTGATGTCTGGGGAACCTGTCAGGCCTTCCTTCTGTCTGACATCAGCCCGGTGGTCACTATAGAGAACAGCAATGTCTCTCCCTTCCACAACTCAGTCTTTTTTCACTTGACTATTTTGAAATTTACATGTAATGAACACCATGCACTGCTTGAGCCTGAAAGAAGATGGAAATAGTTAAATCCCACCTGACTTTCAGATTCTTGAAAATTGGACAATTTCCTCTCCCTAAACAGCCTAACTATTTCCTGCTTCTCAGCACTAACCCTTGAGGAAGGGAAAAATTTAGTCAAGGAGACAATTAGAGTTAGCCAAGTTTATTGAGTGAGAAACTGCTTATGAGCAGCAAACACCCCAAAACGAACATGATGAGGAGGCTGGAGTTTATGCAGTTACTGTGCCCTTACCCCACTGCCATCGAGTCACTTCTGACTCCCAGCACCCTGATAGAAGATGTTTGACACTGTAAATCTTTTCTTGAAAGATCAGTTTATTGAGGCCTCTTACAGCTTTTGTAACATTCCCTACATCAATTGTATCCCGCATATTTCTACATATGTTTCAATCATCATTTTCAAAACATTTTCTACTTGAGTCCTTGGTATAAGCTCCTCTTTTGTCCCCCTCTCTCCCCTGACATTATAAATCTTTATGGGAGCAAATGGTCTCATCTTTCTTCTAAGAAGCATCTAGTGGAGTCACACTACTGACTTTATAATTCACAGACCAACTCTTAACCCACTGTGCTACCAGTGGTAGAGGGGATAGGTTTTCATTAGGGTTTATGACTAACATTTATTTGGCACTTGTGTTAGTCTAGGTAGACTAGAGGAACAAATTCATGGACACTCATATGTATATAAGAAAGAGGTTTATATACAAGAGCAATTGAATATTTAGAAAACAGCCCAGCCCAGCCCAGATCAAGTCTGTAAGTATTAGACCACATGTCCGATACCAATCTATAAAATCTTCTTTAGACTCACACAACACATGCAATGACACCAAATGTAGAAAGATAACCAACCTGTGGGTGGAGAGTCTTGTGGATCCACTGGTGGTGTAAGCATCTCAGCACTAGCAGAGGTCTCCATGTGCCTTCTCCAACTCCAGGCTCTGGCTGCCATCAGTCTGTCTCCATGAGGCTTGCCAATGAGAATGAGCATGTGTCCCCTCTCCTGAGAGCTATTTATCTCCTTAGTGCTTCCAAATGAGGTCATCAAGCTACGATCTGATTGACAGACTAGACTCCACCCCCTCCCTCTGAATCCTTCATATTGACACCAGATTATGTAACAACCACAGCGCGTGATCCAGGGAAGTCTCTTACATATTTTTAACCCCCTTTCCTTGGATGATCAGAAGCCCCAGTGATATAGTGGTTACAGTGTGGACTGTTCACAGGAAGGTCAGTAGGAGAAGTTGGGGGGAAATGGGGAGCTTAATAATGATCAGCACAAGTCTGAAGAAAATGTTCTAAAATTGATTGCGGTGATGATTGTACAACTCACCAGAGGGAGAAGGCTAAGCCCTTCTACTCTCTTAGTTACAGTCTCAGAAACCCCAAATGGCAGTACTACTCTGGCCTCAGGGTTGCTATCTGAGGGAATTGACTCCGTAGCCCACACCCTGGAGCAATACCACTGATATCCCATGCCAGTACAATTTTGCTGAAGGTCATCCACCAACAGTTGCAGCAGTACATTGACAAGGAGCTGCCAATGGTTCAGGTCAGATTGATAAGAGGACGTGCAACAAGGGATGTCATTGCTTATGTCAGCTGGATCATGGATGAAAGCAGAGAATTCCAGACAGATGTTTACTTATGTTTTGCTGACTATGTCAGGGGCCTTCAACTCTGTAGATCATTACAAATGATGGATCGATCACCTGGAGAAGAAAGGTGTGTTATATAGGGTTCTCTAGAAAAACAAAACCGGGACACTCATAATTTTATCTATATATCTTTATTGATAGGAAGATATCTAACATAAGAAATAAACCGTTAACTAATCTATAAAGCAGTTCAAATGGCTCGGTGCAACTCACTTGCATGAGACAGTTGGTACACTGGCCAATTCACGCTATCCGGCCATAAGCAGGAAATCACCAACATTCAGACAGATGACAGAGTCCAACAGTCCCCAGCTCAAGAGATGTATATTCCAGGAGCATGGCGAAGCAGGGTTTGAGGGAACCTCAACTCACAGCAACCCATTCCATGTATTAGGTGTCCCCCGGGTAGTGTAGCTTGCAAATCGAGGCACAGGACAAACAAGGCAGCTGGCTGGTCTGAAGTTCTAAGAGGAAAAGGAGAAAGGCGAGGCTTGCCGAGCCATTTATATCTCCGCCCTGCAATCGATCTCACTTGTGCTCACTGGCCATGTTGTCACAACAAACCCACCCATCTTTTTTGGTCATGTTGACCCAACAACAACAAATGGGAATTCCAGAACACTTCACCCTGCTCATGAGGTTCTAGTACATTGGTCAGGAGACAGTTGTACATTTTTTCCTTTTCTATTGAAGTTTTTATCTGTTTTGGGTTCGTTATAATTATCTGTTTTTTGTATGTTTCCAATATTTTCCTGCCTAGGAAATCCAGGATAAGTAAATCTATAGAGACAGTAACTAGATTAATGCTTCCTTGGAGTATGGCAGGGGAAGTTGGAGGGAAATTGGGATCTTAATAACGATGAGCACGAGACTGAAGAAGATGTTCTAAAATTGATTGTGGTGATGATTGCACAACTCTCCTTGACTTAAATCAACTATGGAATTATATAATTATATGATATGTGAGTTATATGCCAATAAGTCTGTTTTTTTTAAGCCAGTTGTGCAAACAGAACAAAAGAATCAGCATGATTTCAAATCAGTCAAAGTTGTATCCTCTCACCACACTTATTTGATCTGGTTGCTGAGTGGAGAATCAGAGAGAAGCTAGATTTTATAAAGAGGGATCTGGCATGCAGATTGGAGGAAGCTTATTCAGAAGATGCAATATGCAGATGACACACTTTGCTTGCTCAAAGTGAGGCAGACCTGCAACCCTTGCTGATGACATCAAGGAGGCCAGCCTTCAATTTGGATGACAATTCAATGTAAAGATGTGCAAAATCCTCACAGCTCTACAGTAGATAGCATCATGATAAATATGATAAATATCTCATGAGCAATATCATGAGAAAAGAATGTCATTCTCAAGGATTTCATTTCACTTGGATCTACAGTCAATGCTGCTAGAGGCCAAAGGATGCATTTCATTGCATAAACCTGCTGTATGCGACCCCTTTCAAGGGTTGACAAGCAAGGAAGCTGACACACAAGGAGACTGCTTTGCTGACGAAGGTTTGCTTGGTCCACGCCATGGTCTTTTCCAGGGCCTCATATGATGTGAAAGTAGGACTTGGGGTAAGGAAGACCGATGGAGAATCCATGCATTTGTATTAGGGGACTGGCACAAAATATTGAAGGTGCTCTGGACTGTCCAAAGAACAAACAAATCTGTCTTGTAAGAAGTGTAGTCAGACTCCTGCTTTGAGGAGAGGATGGCAAGATTTCACCTCAAGTCCTTTGGATGTGTTGTCAGGAAAGACCAGAGGAGGCCGAGGGAAGGCTATCGGGCTTGGTAAGGTCGCAGGGCAGTGAGAAGAAGCTGAATTGACCCAGTGGCAGTGGCTGCGACACTGGGTTGAAGCATAAGAACGGTGGTGAGGATGGTGCCAAAGGGGGCAGTTTCCTACTGTGCACAAGGCGTGGCCATGAGTTGAGACCCGCTGGCCATCCCCGAAGAGCAGCACTGCTTTACCCCAGTTGGCCTTCTCATCGCATCTAAAGGGGCACAGCTTCAAGCTCTGCTGTTTACTGGCGGAACAGCTTCGGGAAACTCCTCTCTGAATGTCGAGTGTTTCATTTGTAAACTAGGGGGCTGAGCCCCGGTGGCATAGTGGTTGTGCGCGGGACTGCGGCCCACTGGGACGGAGGTTCAATTCCAGCAGTGGGGCTGGGCCTCCTCCTCCCACCACCGGAGAGCAGTGATGCCCACCCCACCCCCCAAAAAAATCATTTGTAAACTAGAAAAACAGAAGGTTGTGGGCATTAGACATGATAGGTGCAACACTGCTCTTGAGTCAGTTCTGTTGGAACCCAGGGAGCATAGTGGTTGCGAACTGCAAGATTCAGTAGTTCCACACCACCAGCTGTAGGAGAAGAAGCTTTCTATCCCCACCACGATTCAGTGTCTGACGCCATTCTTCTCGGTCCTGTAGGGTTTCCATGAATCAGAATGGACTCCACGCTGGGAGTTGGAGATGCTGGTTGTTCGGTTTTTAATCAGTTCTGACTCATATCAGCCTTGCATCTAATAGAAGGAAACACTGCCTGGTCCCGAGCCAGTCTCGGCAATCCTTCCTCTGTGTAAGTCTGTTCATGGCTTGCTTCTTTGGGCTTTTACCATCTGGGATGTGGGCTGTGCTGAAACTTGATGAGCAAGGCAGAGCGCAGTCCACTGAACACATACAGAAAAGTCAAACTGAACAGCCAGCAGAAGCCATCCCGATCTCATGGGGGTCGTCTTCCAGCTTTATGAAACAGAAAGACAGCATTTCTTGGGCCTACCTGGGGAAGGAAACACAGAGTGATGAAGTGAGTATCCTAAGAAAAGTATTTCAATCTCTAGTTTCATGACCAAGATGCCTTTGTTGTTTGCACTCTGAACCCTGCCGTGCCAAGGGCAGCCATGAGGAAGGTGGTTTAGTGGGGAGAAAAGAGGAAGGAAAAGGGGTCTAGGGGGTGAAGGAGGCTGAGGGATAAGAAGACCTTGAAGAAGAGTTCTGTGAAAGGCCCTGTCTTCCCCATTCATTATCGGAGATTTCATTTGCCCTCTTCTTTTCCCAATTGAAGGGCTGCTCAGAGGTCATGTGCAAATCTGGGGTAGGCCTGAGAAGATTCTGTTCAGCCTTGGTTTTCGTTCTTTTTTTCTTTTCTTTCTTTTTTTTTTCTTGTGGCATCACTTTCCTAGTGGGAGTAGGGAGCCCAGCCTTGCTCCTGGAGAGCTGCTGCTGAATTTGAACAATCAACCCTGTGGGCTGCAGTCCCACACAACCACTATGCCACTGGGGCTCAGCCCCCGTTCAGCCTTGGTATGAGACTCCTTGCAAGAAATACCTTTGCCTTAAGACCTCTCTACTCACAAGAAAGTATAGTCGGTGTTTCTCTTCTGGTGTTCAGTACAATCAGAACTGACTCAGGATTAATGGACTTTCAACTTCAGAGGAAAGCAGCTATGGCGGTCATGTATTTGATGTCAATTTCATGATTGGGAGTGTAGGGGTGGAGTCTAGCCTGTCACTCTGGAGATGGCAAATGAGGACTCTGTGTGGGCATGGCTTTCTCTAAGAATTCTGGGAAACCTCGCAATCTTTCCGTATTGGAAATAAGGGATCTTCTCCCCAATAGTTGGGAGTCACTTGACTGAAAAGACAAGATGGCTGAGTCTGAGGAATCGGAGTAGCTGGAGGAGAAGCCACATGGCTTTACCTTGATGGAATCAGACCTCTGAAACCGGAAAAGCCACAGAGAGACCCCTGCCAGCACTAAGATGTTTCTACCACCAATGGATATTGTTGATGGACCCTGAGCCCTGAAAATGAGGAGCCATGAGGGAACCTGTGCCAAAGCCAGGATGTTTCTATTGCTGGATACACAAGGCTCTGCACCCACTGGCCTGTGATTGTGTTGGTGCCTTTTCATGTGCTTTGTGAGTTGGAGGGAGACTTTATGGGCTGGTGTCAGACTTATGACCTTGGACTGGAGTGGGTTGGGATGTTTTCTCAATGTTCCATTCCTCTTGTATATAAAAATTTCCCTTATATCCATGTGCGTGTTTATGAATTTGTTTCTCTAGTGTACCCAGACTAACACAGCAGCATTCACACTGGGTGAGGAAGGGGGAGGAAGAGAAGTGGTCATTCCAAGGCCGTGACCCTTTTCCTGTACAAATTAGAAAGGTTCATTGGCTACCCGCATGTGGAAGTGAGAACACCTCTCATTGCCAGAACCCTGCCTTGGCAGTCACCTGTCAGTGAGAAACCAAGTAGATGTGCGAGGCAGAGGACGGTGTCTGTGAATGGCCAAGCCCTCCTCCCCAGAAGTCACATGAGAGTCAGCTGTGCCTCTGGAGCAGTCTTGAAACCTTGGGTTGGTTCAAAGACCACTGGACTTGGGGCTTTCTCAGTTTTCCTTTAAGATAAGATGGTCTTTGTGGGGTTAAGAAGGATGGGGTGTTTGGGATAAACTACTTTTTTGGAAAATGCCACCAGACCTGAAATTTGAGTCATCCCTCTTCCCAGAGAAAAGGTGAACCTTGTTTGGGCTGATTTCTGGAGGCCCGAGGGGCCTTGGGGAGCTCTGTCTCTGTTGGGGGCCAGACCTATCCTTTTCCCTTTGAGAGAGACAGGGCTTTGCCCTGTAAGAGACTCCAGAACTAAAGAGGATTCTTAACTCTAACACTTACAGAAGTAAAATATATTCACACGGCCACAACTGTTTGTCCCTAGACTGGTGCATATTTTATTCAGCTAACACTTACCTAGCACTTATTACATACCAGGCTTTTTTCTAAGTGCTTTATAAATTGCAACTCCTCCAACTCTGCCAGAAGGCCAGTGTGGTTCACTAAACCCATTCTTGCCTTCCATGCCAGACACCTGGCTTAATTCCAAGTCAAGTCACCTCACGCACAGGCACCACCCATTGACTGGTGGAAGCCTGGGTGTTGTTTGGATGCTGAATAGGAGTCCATATAGATTCCACACTGAGCTAGACAAAAAGAAAAGGTTGATGATCTACTTCCCAAAGTGAGTCCATGAAGATCAGAATTGTCTGATCCATACCAAGTCCTAGGAATGGCATAGGTCTAGGAAGTGTTTTATTCCATTTGTATGGGGTCACCATGAGTTGGGAAGTCAACTTGATAGCAGTCAATGACAATATGCAACCTACAGCTTTGTTTCTCTTACCGAGCCCACATTTTCCAACTACTGTTCCTTCCTCTCTGTTTTCAAATTTTGTCCCAATCCCCAATAGTCATTCATGCATCTTGGTTTTTGACCAATTTCAAACTGAAGAAGTGTGTAGGATGTTTCCATTTCTGAATTGCTAGCTTTAATGGTTGGTGCATACATTAGAATAATAGTTGCAATGACTGGATTTCTATATGTGTGATCAGATGTGATCCTATTCAAATGACACTGTTCTGCAAGACCTTGTGGACCATGGTTACAATCCCATTCCTCTTGAATCTGTCATTCCCAGAATAGCAGACCATATGATTTTCTGATTCAGAATGGCCAATAGCAGTCCAGTTCAGCATCATACTGCCTAGAATATCAATCTTTATGTGTTCCTTTTCGTTTTTGACTGTTTTCAATTTTTCTAGACTCACACTCTGTACACTCCAAGTTTTAATTATTCATGGATGTTTGCATTTGTTTCTTCTCGTTTTGCATCATGCCAAAAAGAACAAACAGATCTGTTTTGGAAGAAGTACAGCCAGAAAGCTGCTTGGATGCAAGATTGCTAAGACTTCACCTCAAGTTTTATGGATATGCTAATAGGAGAGGCAAGGCCCTGAAAAGTGAGATAATGACATGGCGATGTGGAGAGCAGCAAAAAAGAAGAGGACCCTCGACAAGACGTCTTGTCACTGTGGCTGCAACCATGGCCTGAAACAGAAGAACAATTCGGGGGATGGCACAGGACCTGGGAGTGTTTTGTTCTGTTGTCCATCGGGTCACAATGAGTCAGAACCAACTCAGTGGCACCTGACAACAACACCTTCCTCCTAATAATGACCTCATGACTTACTGATCCCATTGTGTATATCAGGAGGCTGAGGCACAGAGAGCTTAAAGATTTGGCTCAGGGAGACTGCCTTTGTAAGAGGCAGCGCCAGGCAAGACTAGCTGTAAGTTCGTTCTCCTACCTGGCACACTCTGCTGCCCCTCCATGAGTTCTGAGAGACCTCACATGAAGAGAAGGCTTTGAAAATTCATCAAGAGTTTTTTGGTGACTTCTCCCTTAAGCTGTACAACTCTTGATTCTATCTGTACTGCCCACTGGTTATTATCCAAACAACCCTAACTTGAGCATGGAAGGCTTGCTTTTCTAAAGCCACACACAATGAAATACTTCTTTAAGGCAAAGAGGGTGACATACACATTCTAATTTGGTTATAAATGGGAGGGGTAATGCCTAAGACTATTGGAACTGTGTGGGGGGAGGGCGGTTTGCAAAAATCAAGATCTGGGGACAAGAATAAAGTCCAAAACAGAAACTCCCAGGAAGCAAATATGTAATTAGCGCTCAGTGACAGGACTGCTCAATAGAACCTCCCAAGTTCTTGCAAGATCTCCATGAACTGGAGTAAGCCACTCCTTTCTCCAAGTTGCTTTCTTTGTCTGTAGGCTAGAGCTGATCATCCCATCTTCCTAGGTATCCATCTACTAGAATGATTGAGACAGTGCTTGACTGATTTGTATGGACAGTCAAACAGCAATGATGCCATTCCCAGGATAAGCACACCATGAGGGACAGAAGAGCCATCAGAACGTGTTTCCCCTCTGTGGCAGTCATGTGCTTATGTTAATTTTATGATTGAGATGTAGGGGTGGAGTCTACCCTGTTAATCTGGACATAGCCATTGAGCAGGCAATGAGGCTTCTGTGTGGGCATGGCTTTCTCCTGATACGTCTGGGAAATCTCGCGATATTTCCCTCGTGGAGCTGAGAAGCTATCCCCCAGTTGTTGGGGGTTAGTCTCAGAGACAATGAACCACGGACAAGATGAGATGGCAGCGTCTGAGGAGCCAGAGGAAAAGCCACATGGCTTTGCCCTGATGGAGCCAGACCTCTGAAGTTGGAGAGGCCTCATGGGGACCCCTGCCAGCGATGAGTTGCTTCTGCCAACATGGAATGCTGTTTTGATGGACCCTGAACCCTGGAAGCGAGGAGCCATGGGGAGACCCCTGTCGGCAACGGGACTGCACCCATTGGCCTGTGACTTCGTGAGTCGGAAGGAGACCTTAAAGACTGGTTTTGGACATGTGGGCTAATGTTGGATTTATGACGTTGGACTGGACTGGGTTGATATGCTTTCTCAATGTTTCTATTCCTCTTGTATATAAACCTTTTCCTTATATCCATATGCGAGTCTATGAGTTTGTTCCTCTAGTCTACCTGGACTGACACAGCCACAATCCATGAAACTATGCCTCTTTCTCCCCCACTATCATATAGTCAATTCTGACTGATTGTGCTTCAGTAGGACAGAGCATAACTGTCCCTATGCATTTCTGAGGCTGTAATTCGTTAGGGGGAGCAGGAAGTCTTATCTTTCTCCCACAGATCTTCTGGAAGATTTGAACTGCAGACTTTGCAACTCCCAACCTAGTAGTTGTGATGAGACATAGTGGAATTAAGAGTCATTCATATGAAAAAAAAAAGAGAGAAAGAAAAAGAAGTCATTCAGTTCTGGGTTCACCTCCGAGTTCCACCACTTACTGTGTGACTTTAGAAAATCATCTAAGCTTTCTAAATTTCACCATCACCAGAATAAAATTGGCATATTAACTCGCACCTCTCAGGATTGTAAAGTTATAATGAATGTAAGGAGAAGGCGGGGTTTTTTGTTCATTTAGTAAGTGTGTGTGTATTTTTTTAATGATGCTAGTTTCCCACCAACCCTACAGACGATAACGTCATCTGTAAACCAGCAGTAATGCTACCTGTTTCTCAAGGATTGGAATAGAAAAACTTCAAGCACAAGCTCTATGACACCTGTCACTGCACTTCTTTTAACCATTGTATCTTGTCGAATCACTTGTAATTGTAGAAGGAAGGAAGGAAACTGCAGGGATTGAACATCATCCAAGAGTCTCCTCTGGTAGCACAGCTGGTGGGGGTGGAGGTGGGGAGCGTTTTTCCAGGCTCCCTTTTGCTCTTCTCTAGTGTGTGCTAGACTTTTTAAAATGTGGCTGGCGGACTTGAGGGTTGAGGAGATGACATGGGGTCAATTACTATGGCCCGTTCTAGCTATAATCCCTGCTATGATGTATTAATTCTGGAATCTATGCCTGTGACTATAGTTCCCTTTTGGAGGGAGTTTTTGGTTACAGGACTGAGATGGGGATGTTATCTTTTTTTTAAAGTTTCATTAACATATAATTCACATATCCATCCAACCCAGTAGTTCAATCATATCAAATCGAGTTGTACATTCATGGCCACAATCAGTTTCAGAACATTTTCTTCATTCTTGTCCTCATTATTACTAGCTCCCTGTTTTCGTTCCAGATCCCCCTGCTATCCTGTGGGATGTATTCTGACATGTCGACATTATTTTGCTAGAGGGTGTCACTTAGCTCACCTTCCTATGTTTTACTGGGCTGGGCATACAGTCTGCTGGAAGACCCAAACCACACCTCCATTTAAGAGCCATCTCGGAAGCACGAACGGAGAATCACTTTGCTCAACTGAAGATCAATTCCAGATCTCTGTGTAATTTGGGCAAGGCTGAGACCAGGGGCATCAGAGACTGTGATACAGATACTCAGAGGAAGAGCAGTGCCAAGAGGATGGGCTGCCATCTCCTCATCTGGCCAGATACTATGAGACTGAGACAGTGACAAGTGGTCTTCCGGGTCTTTGGAGGAAAGGACCAAGGGGCTACATGTTTGCAGGCTGAGGACCAGCGAGAGCCCTGACTGCAGGCTAGGAAAAGATGTTACTATGGACTCATGATGGTCTCCTTACTGTTTACTGAGCCTGAGTTGTGGTCACCTGTTCCTGCCCCTTAATCGTGAGTTTGCTCTGTGATTCTGCATGGCCATTTCAACAAGTGATTGGACCCTGCCTACAAGTAGTAAGCTGTGGGAGAAATGGTGGGTGACAGAGAAGGGAAGGGGAGGACGGAGGGGGGAGACATGCCTGGCAGCTACATCTTGGCACTAGGTCAGAGTGGACTGCCATGCTATTTCGTGCAGGAGGACAAGCTTTCTCCGAAGAAGTTTCTCCTCCTTCTCTCTATAGAATCGCTTCTTGATGACATGCCCCATTTGCACCACCTTTTCCAGTGACAGAGACGACCATACTGAGTCTATGAATCGGTTTGGAACCCTAGAAAGAGTTTTTATGTGTTTCTGGTTTGAGAGTCCACAGCATTCAAGAGCCTTCATGGCTCTTCCTGTTCTATGAACCATAGGCAGGAAACACTGTTCTATGGGCTGAAGGATGAACAAATGCTACTTCGTTTGAAGCCTAAACGCAATTTATTCCTGCAAAAGGATGGGAGGCAGACTGAATTGGAACTTTTCCCATTTTCATTAGCACAGGATGTGAAGCAATAAAAAAGATCTAAATCTTTTGTACAGTTGATCCCACCCCCGAAACCCCAGTATTTATTTTTGTTCTCAGGAGAGGAAGTCCCATGTCTTTGGCCCAGCATACCCCCAGCTCTGGACCTGCCCACAGAGCAGGTAAACTTGCCTTTTCTAGAAGATCTTTGTCCTTGAAACCCTTAGCTCAGTGATGGATGTTGTCATTAAAATTCACAGCTGAGAAGAAAGCCTCCTGGATCGTGAGTTACTGAGTCGCTCAACCTCTGTGAGAAGGTTACCGGTTAGGTGGACATGATGACCCTTTGAACTTCCCTTCCTTCTTCTGTAAGCTACCTCACTCAACCCATACATGCGGGGGGGGGGGGGTGTAGAAGCCTAGTCAGAACACTCACTATTTCTTCTACTCAATTTCTAAACCAAACAGCAGACAAAAGCACACACAACTAACTTCTAGAGGGTTCTTTGTGGTGCAGAGTAGAGAACTTTGATGCCCAAGAAGTACCGGAGACAGATGGCTCTCTTTGGCATTCCCCCACCCCCCCTATAAATCCCACGCAGTTTAGGTGAGCTCTGCCTTGGCCTGGAAAGGCATTTGTTTAGTGATGCTGGACTGTAGCCACTAAATTGGGCCATCTTGTCACTTCTCTTTGGTACTATAAATAAGCCCATGACTGCTGGGCTCTGGTCAGTGAATGCAATCAGTCAAGTCTGCTAGCGGAGCTATAACTCAGAAGGAAAAAGTCTGATAACTTAGTCTGAGCTTCACCTTTCACGAGCCATCACGTCATACATCACCCATGACATAAAAAGGGTCCTGTTCCCACAGAGTGAGCCCCAGAAGGGTTTTCCTGGTGTTAGGTTCTTAAAAATAGCATCTGTGCTTGGGACATTACTCTTCAAAATTTTACACCAGTGTCGCGGGTCCCGCTAAATCACCCTGGCAAGACCCTTCTTCTGGGCTCCTTGTGTTTATGCATGAGAAAGTCATATTTTGCAGGTTACTATTTTATTGCTTGATTCAAGCTATAAGAAGCATCACTTATTGAGCCCTGGGTCCAGGGACCCTGGAGGGCAGAGGTTCACCTGTTTGTCAGTTAGATAAATGTGTCAATCAATGAAGGGTTTTTCCCCCTCCATCAAGCATATTCTCGGTACCAGGCCCGGTGTTATACAGTGGGGCTAAAGCAGAGAAGGGGGAAGCAAGTTCTGGGCCCTCTGGAGCTGATGGAGGAGAGAGAATGCAGAAAGAACCCACACAATAAAGAGTGGAAAAATAAAACCAGACATACCCTGTGCTAGTCCACATAGACAAGAGAAACAAAAATCATAAACACACATATGTATATAAGGGAGAGGTTTATATACCAGCGAATTCAATATTGAGAAAAACATCCCAACCCAGTCCAGCCCAAGGTCATAAGTCCAATATTAGTCCATATGTCTGATACCAATGCATAAATTGTCTTCAGAATCATGAAGCACAAGCAATGATGCCTAATGCATAATGACAAGCCAGTGGGTAGAAAGTCTTCGGATCCAGTGGTGTTGTAAGCATTTCAGCACTGGCAGGGGTCTCCACGTGGTTTCTCTAGGTCCAGATTTCTGGCTGCATCATGGTAGTTTCATGTGACTTCTCAGGGATGTCTCCTAGGGAGGCAGCCTTGTTAGTCAAGTGTCTCCAAGGGAGTGAGTGAATGTCTCCTGCTTTCAAGAAGGAAGTAACAGATTTCCCAGAATTCTCGGAGGAGAAGGCCATGCTAGACTCCAACCCCATTCTCTTAATCCTCAAATTGACACCAGAGTAGGTGACCGCCACACACCCCTTGGATGCAAGGATGGAGAAACTTTGACTTGTTTCCCTTGGACATGTCTTCAGGAAAGACCAATGATTCCAGAGGCACACCGTGCCTAAAAAAAGTGGAGGCTCCATTCAAAGGAAAGAAGCCCTGCATGAGGGGGAGTGACACCATGGGTGTCAACAATGGGTTCAAACATGGCAAAGATCTCGAAGGTGACATGGGATCAGGTAACGTTTCCATCTATTTGACCTCAGGGTGCCACGACTCCGCCCCAACTCCACAGGCACAGTGGACCTGGGACGAGAAGAGTGGGATGCTGTTCTAAAGGACAGGGCAGGAGGGGATGCTCAGGAGAGGCATCTCTGCGGAGAAAACAATTCTCCTCCTGGAGCAGAACGGAAGGGAGAAAGTGGGCCAGAGCACAGAGGCTCCGGTGAAGGACCCCCCCTCCTCTTAGAAGGGTGGGCAACTGCCAATGGCTTCTTCATCCACCAGAGACATTTGAACCTTTGTCTCATTGAAAAGAACCAGCATTGAGATTCAGAGAGTTAGCTTGAGGAACTAAGTGATTTTACTTCCTAAGAATCTTCTTCTACCAACCCCCAGCTGCAGCATGCTGGGAGAGGGGGTGGTGCTGTGTCTTTCCCCCCCTCACGCCCCCTGGGGGAAGAGTGAGCCTACACCACCCCCTGCTTGTTTCACGACCCCCCTGAGAGAACACGGAGAGCAAACTCTGTTGATCCAGTCTCCCTGAGGAGAAATTACTTCCTGGTTGTAAATTAGTCCCCAGCGGGTGTTGGCTTTCCTTCCGAAGGTCAAACGTGCTATGTTTCCCAACTTGTGGAGAACTGGGAAGCCCTAATATCATTTGTTAAATTTCAGGATAGTTTCGCCCTTTGAAAGAGCTATGAGGCATGGGTTTGTTTGAAATATTTAACTGGATATAAAATTCATTTTATTTTGAGGGGTTTTGAGAAACTGACGAAATCCCAGGTGCGGTAAGGAATCCAATCATCCAATGATTTCCATTCTTGTTCCTGACAGCGAGGACCAAATAACTCGTTTCTTAAGATGCTTCTATCACTCAGGGACGGAAGCACGTCAATCATGTGGGACAAGACAAACTCAGAGGAATAAAAAACTCACGACTCCAAACCAGTTAGCATTGTGGCAGCCCATGTGTGCCATGGTGGCCCTGCTCTCTGCAGAACTTTCAGGCAGTGTCGTGAGACACACGTTGGTCGGCCAACCACAACGTCAGGAGTTGAAAACCACTTCCTTGGTGAAAAGATGAGGTGAGGGCCTCCACTCTCAGACTCAGATTCTCCCAGGGCCAGTTCTACTCTGTTCTGGAGGGAGGCACACTCAGAGAGCCAGAGTTGACCAGATGGAGTTTCAGAGTTCCAGTGAGAAGCTAAGTGTGTCACCGTGGGCTCCACCTCAGAGCTGGCTTACATGTGGGTGTATACTGGGATAAAATGGCAGGGGGTTTGCCTGACAGCTGAGAAGTGCATAGAAGAACAAGTCCGATTTACCACGAGCGAGAAGGCCAGTTCCCAGAGCTGGCACTCTCTGCTGATAGGCCTGGCAGCCCAGGAGCCCCTGTCCCTCCCTCCATGGAGCTAAAGATGAGGAGATGTCCTCCCTGTCTCCTAATTCCATGCGTGGTCATTCAGTCCACTCTTCACTCGGCCAGCCACGCTAGTTATACTCAATAAGCTTAATGTGAACACATACTTGACACAAACACTTCTCCTAAAACCCTGGTTCCTCAGAGGTGTAAGACTCAAAAGTCTTTGCCAACATCATCATCATCGTCGTCATTATCATAGCTTATTCTGTGCTCAACACTATGTGCTTCGCTATCATTGTATCTGAAGAGACTACCGAGGTGGTACAAATGGCCTGTATTTGGCTGTTTACTGCAAGATTGGTCTTTCACAGTGGCACTGTGCTTGGTGGGGGGGGGGAGGGGGGAGAGGAGGAAGGGTGGGGCAGGTAATCTACTTGCACAGAGATTACTGCCAAGGAACTCCTGTGGATCCCAGTCCTACTATGTCAGCCACGAGGTCTACATGAGTCGGAGTGGACTCGCAGTGTGTATGGGGTTGCTGTGCTTCAGAGCCATTTTGATGGCACCAAACAGCAACAACATGGAAGAATCCACCCACCCTCGGTAGGGCCATGTCTTCAAGCAAATGTATCCTGACTTTCCTATGACCGACTTGCTAGTGGATCCCTGGAACGCGTCCAGGGGTTAGTTGAGATGGTGTGTACAGGCCTTCTCTGCCATCAATGGAAATGTAGGACTCTAAAATCAATATTTCAAAATCTGAAAAAAAAAGTTCAGAAGCTAGCTCTATTTCTACTACATATTGCCAGGAGAGTTGTCTTGTAGCATGTTCATCAGGCTCGTTAATTAGGAATGAACAGGATGGGAATTAAAGTGGAAGAAAGATGGTAAATTAGAGGGAAAGCGTATTTTAGTGCTGACACTTTATTCTTCCTGCACCTTATTTTATTTTATTTTTTGACATTGGTGAGGATATACACAGCAGAATACCCACCAACTCAACCTTTCCTCCATGTACAGTTTGGTGACATTGATCATACTCATTAAGTTGGGCCACTTCTTTCTGAGTTGCTGCTCCTTCGTGACCACATACTCACTGACCCCTGAGCAGAAACTGGATTTTACAAAGAAAATGAGTGAATGGTGCACAACATTTTTTAATGTGTTTCAACCAATAAATTTTATGGTATTTAAATTATATACCAATAAAACTATTAGCATTAAAAAGAATATATTATACATATGATTTTATTGTTTTAAAATCAATAAAATGATTTTAAAAGATTAATCAGTGACAATTGGACATTCCCTTACAGAAGGATCACATAAAAGAGATGTGACAGTCAGGGTGCAGTCTAGCACCAATGAAACATACAACTTTCCATTAGTTCTTTAATGATTCTTTTCCCGTACTATCATGACTTCAATTCTACCTTATAAATCTTACTAGACTGGAATATGTACACTGCTACAGATACGAGCCAGAAACACAGGGAATTCAGGACATATAAACCTCTCAGGACCAATATTGAGAACAGACGTACCAGGAGGATAAGGGGAAGGTGGGGGGAGAAAAGGGGAATTGATGACAGGATTGGCATATAACCTCCTCCCAAGGAATGAACAATAGAAATGTGGGTGAAGGGAGCCAGAGGACAAAGTAAGATATGAAAATAATAATCTATAGTTTATGAAGGATTCATGAGGGAGAGAGACTGGGAGAGAGAGGGAGACTGGTAGAGAGGGGGAAAATGAGGAGCTGATATCAAGGGTTTAAGTAGAGAGAAAATTCTTTGAAAATCCTGGTGGCAACAGAGGTACAAATGTGCTTGACACAATGGATGAATATATGGATTGTGTTAAGAGCTGTAAGAGCCCCCAGTAAAAGTATGTAATAAATTATAAATAATTATCAGTGAATTACAAAAAGGGTTGAATTTTCTTGGTCAACACATTTTCTAAGATACTCGATTAATCTGATTTCTATTGGATGCAATATCGGAAGCTTCACTAAATGAGCTTTAAAAGTTTAAGCCAAATGAACTTTAAAAGGTATGTGGGGGGATTGATCTCATTTCCCAATTACAAAGTCTTATCAGTACAACATTGTGGTAGTTACGCAATTTCATGTCAACTTGATAAATAAGAATAAAGAGGGCTCAGCCCCGGTGGTGTAGTGGTTGAGTGTGGGACTGTGGCCCACTGGCTTGGCAGCTCAAATCCAGCAGCAGCAAGGCTGGGTAGCTCCCACAACCACCAGAGGGCAGTGATGCCCCCCCCCCCAAAAAAAACAACCCAAACCAACCAAACAAAAAAGAATAGAGGTGGAGTCTAGAGCCTGTCAATAAGGTCACAGCAGGGTGATCCCTCCTCGTAGGTGTGGCCTTCTCATGAGGATTCTGGGAACTTTCTTCTCATCCTCCCTGGAGTCAGGACACACACTCTCTGTCAGTTTCACATTCCTGTTGACAAGACACACGGAGCTATGCTGATGGAACCAGAGCCTGGGGAATGGAGGAACCATGTGGAGATCCACACTATTGCTGAGAGGCTTCCACCACCACTGAATCCACAAGACATTCACCCCCTGGTCTATGATCTTCCTGCATTTGGCATCATTGTATGTGCTGTGTGACTCTGAAGAGGAATTTATAGAGTGATATAGAACTTGTGGCTTAATATTAGGCTAATGTAGGCTAATGGACTTGATCTGAACTGGGCTGAGATGTTTTCTAAATATGTAACTGTTCTTTTATATAAAGCTCTTTCTTATACACATATGTGTCTATGGCTTTGTTTCTATAGTCAACCCAGACTAACACAAATATCTTTAACTTAAGAAACATATTGTATGAACCTAAAATATAATTGTTTTCACCTGTTGATAACAAAATGTGGTGTGAATACAAATCCAAATTTCATAGTACATGGCACGATGTCCTTGGATTGCAAGTGCTTGAAACCACCTGATGGCTAGGATGGATGGCAACTTGGAGCTAGACTCTCAGTTTGGGCATTTCTGTAATAATCAGGGATAGAGTTGGTTGTTTTCATATCTGCAGAGGAATTTTTCCCACAGTTTTATTGGCGAGTAATTGACATATCATATAATTCAATATGTGGATTCAGTAGCATTCAATCATATAAAGGACAATTGTCCTGTCATCACCACATCAAATTTAGAGCATGCCCCTCCCACCAGTTAAATCACCCTTAAGCTGATGTCTGCAATTGCAACACATTCCAGTGCTCCCTCCCCCATTCATTCTTCATTAGTTATTCCCGATCATCCCACTCCCCCCCCACCCCTTGATTCCCTGTATCCCCTTGTATCCATTATTATCATTATGCATCCACTCCTCCAGTGCTTCAGAGCTGGGAGGCTCAACAGAAGGAAAAAATTGTGCTAAGTTGGTAAGGGTAATGGCATAATAGGATACAGACAAAAATACCAATGATGAATAAGAAAGGACCCTCCCCCCCCAAATGTTCAATAATCCAGAGGCAACTATTCTGTCATGGAAACAGTTAGAGATTCTTGCACGCAGAACAAATTCAGGTCATGTCCAGAGGGTGACACACTGACCAAGTGTGGTGTTCAATCCAGCACCATCAACATTGCAATGGTTCCTGCCTGATAGTGAGGACAATCAAGACTCTTGCTTGTGGCATGTAGAAGGATTTTTTAACTTGAGAAATTAAATTTTCCAATAAAAGCCATTTTATCCTGAAATGTGAGCAAGAATAAGTAAGAATAAAGAGTTAGTTGAATAGTTCTAGCACATCCATAGAAAAGACCCACCTTATCCTCTGACCCACTTGGTCCTCATCATGGACCTGAAAATGGTCGGCTTTCCTGGAAGTGGATTTAAGCTGAAGAACTCTTTGAAAGCATTTTGCTCATACGTTGAACTCTTGCAAGCAGGATAATGCCTCTTCGTTCTCTTCTCCATCTAGATAAATGGATATTCCATTAAGGTGATACAAATTTTTTATGTATGTCCTTACATACTGGAATGATACCTAACAACATTAAAAGATAGAATTTGCTATGTGATGGTGGAGAAATACCTTCTTTGGTAAAGTCATTCAGACATTTTATAATTTGAAGGAATTAAATTCCACACACTGTGTTTTCCAAAATTTTTTGTTGGGACCAAATAAAAATCATACTGGTTAGTGGGAAGGAGCCTTCTTGGTGCTGCAGGAATCATATTAAGCTGTTAACCTACTGGTCCATGGTTCAACTCCATCAGTTGATCTATGGGAGAAAGATAAAGCTCCTGTAAAGATCTACTGTGTTGAAAACCTCAAAGAGCAGTTCTATGGTGTCTTGTAGCATTGGTACGAGTCAGAAAAAACTCTACACTAGTGGTGGTTGGATTGGGTAGCTAAGGAAAGACAGCAAGGTCACAAAGGAAGACCAGAGAAATGGGAGCCAAGTAGCCTAGTCCTTGTTCCCATTCTGCTATCACTTTGCAGTCTTGTCTGGATAAATAGTGATATCATTCACCAAATCAGAAAGCATAGAATGAGAATGATACAACACCCACAACAGATCTGCCCAAACTTGTACCATCTTGTTTTCTACTTATGAAAGTAGTGCTTCCTTGGTCAACCCAACCCTTGAATAATTTATCCATACACCCACTCACTGCCACCAGAGGAGTAGATTCTGACTGATAGTGACACTATTTGTTCCTTTAAAAGTGCAGTAACAAGACTCCCACTCATCTACAAGAGGTGACCCAGGGGAAAGCAATCTGGATTCCACTCCCTCAATTATCAAATACCAAACTAAATAACAAAAAGCAAAACCATTACTATGGAGTTCATTCTGATTCATGAAGCGCCTCTGTGTTGTTGAGTAGAACTGAGTTTCATAGGATTGTTTTGACTATCATCTTTATAGATGCACACCGCTGGATCTTCTTCGGCAGTTCCTCTGGATGAGTTCAAACTACTAACTTTTCCATTCTGAGCTGAGCACTGACTATTTATTCCACCCAGGGACAGCAGTCAATGACCTCAGAGCAACAACCAATGACCAAATACTCATTCTAGGTGGCTAGGGAGGTTTTCCACATTGATTCATTTGGAAGCTTCTGAGCACTGAAGTTTGGGTGGGGAACCTCACCTTCTGATGAAGACTCTTTGAGTAGTGGCCATGTAGCAAGGCCCAATCATCTAGTCTCTGAATCAGAGTTGAAACCAGTCCGGGTTTTACATCATAATACTGCTAAGGACAAGGATTTCGGGTCTACGTTCTTTCCACCCATAAAACTCAACCATAATCATGCTTTGAAAATCTGGGCAGGCACACAGACATGTGTCAAGAAATCAAGGAAATCATGATTAGCTTACTCAGGATGAAATATTTAAGTCCTCCTGTCAAAATGGCTCCATTGTGATTATTCTCACATCCACTGCCACCAATGGCTCCTAAACTGGCAAAATCTCCTACGACAGTTGTGTTCAGTCTTAAGAATTTGGCAAACTCGACAAGTGTGATGCAAAGGAGAAGGGACAGTAGACTTTTTATTTCTATGAGTGAGAAGCAAACACCAATTCATCACTTTAGACATTTACAATTCGGTGATGCTTGTTACATTCATCCAGTTGTGTAGCCATTCTTATTATCCCTTTCCCACTTCACTCCCTTCCAGTAACATATGTTCAATGCAGCCCAAACAAAAATTGCCTCTCTGCCTCCCCTTCTTATCCCTCTTAACCACCAATTACTTATAGTTTCCATAGATTTGACTTACATATTATATAGTACTTGATACAAATCTATGACTTCCATAGACTTGACTAGTGATATCATATAGTACTTGTTCTTTTACTTGACTCAGCATAGTGTTTTCCAGGTTCATCCATATGATACCGTTCATCAGGAATCCATTTCTCTGTCTGGTTTAGTGATATTCCATTCTCTGTATGTACCAACTGTAGTTTGTTTCCCTTCTCTTGATGCCCCTTGTGGTAGTTTCTTCTTTTGGCAACTGAGAAGAGAGAGTACTGCCAGGGACATTGGAGTACATGTTGGTTTGTGTCTCTGTAAGCAAGACTTTCGGGTTTATTCCAAGGGCGGAATTGTCAGTAGGTAGCTTGAACAACAGTTTGAGGAGTTGCTAAACTGTTCTCCACATTGGTTGTATCAGCAGCCATGGATAAGTGTTCATGTTTCTTCACAGCCTTGTAGCATGGACTGTTTTCCCATGGTGGAGATGAGTGTGGGGTGGTGATGGGAGTTGGGAGGCTGTATATGCATCTGTTTCATTCTTCATTGCCATTCTAATGGTAATGAAATAGCAACTCATTGCTTTCTTGACTTCCACCTCCCTAATACACAATGGAGAACACATGACTTGAGCATCTTTCCATGTGCTTATTGGCCAATTGCTTATCTTTTGAGGTGGAATACTTTTTCAAGTCTATTGACCATTTTGGGGGGACTACTTTTTGTTGTTAAATCCTAGATGTGTTTATTTTTTGGGGGGCATCACCGCCCTCTGGTGGTCGTAGGAGCTACCCAGCCTTGCTCCAGGAGAGCTGCTGCTGGATTTGAACCACAAAGCCAATGGGTTGCAGTCCCACACTTACCCACTTCGCCACAGGGGCTCAGCCCCTAGATGTGTTTTATAGATTCTCGATTTTTAAAAATCACTGCATCAAGTCAATTCTGACTCTTAGTAGACTCTGTAGGACAGAGTAGAACTGTCCCCCCCCCTTTTGTGTTTTCAGTACTGTAAATCTTTACAAGAATAGAATGCTTCGTCTTTCTCTTGTGAAGCATCTGGTTGATTTGAACTATTGACCTGAGGTTTGAAGCCCAACTTGTAGCCCACTGTGCCACCAGGGCTCCTTTAAATCTTGAACACTAATTTCTTATTGGATGTATTGTTCCCCACATTTTTATCTCAATCTTAGGTTGTCTTTACACATTTTTGATAAATCTTTTGCTATACAAGATTGTTTAATTTTTAATGTAGTTTTTCTTTTGCTGTTTGTTCTTTTATGGTCACATATAATAGTCTGTTGCAAAACCCTAAATCTCAGAGCTTCATCCTTCTATTTTCTTCTAAGAATGTTATGGTTTGGATATTAATATTTAGGCCCTTGATTCATTTTTGAATTCTGTGTGTGTGTGTTTAGTAAGAGGGTTGGATACTGATTCATTCTTCTGCCTATGAAAATCTATTTTCTCTACCTCTAGTTATTGAAGAAACCCTACCTTTTTTATTGAATGGCTTTCACATTCGTCAAAAATCATGTGGCCATAGATATGTGAATTTAGTTCTGGACTTTCTACTGGTATACATGGCTATTATTGTATTGATACATGGATATTTATTATAGTCTGTTTTTTTGGGGGGGGCATCACTGCCCTCAGGTGGTGGGAGTAGGAGGCCCAGCCTTTGCTCTGTGGAGCTGGAATCGAACCTCCATCCCAGTGGGCCGCAGTCCCGGGCACAACCACTATGCCACAGGGGCTCAGCCTATAGTCTGTTTTAATTATTGTAGTAAGTGAGTAAGCAAAAGAGTATTTCTCCTAGAGGTCCAGTTCATACATGTATGGGCTTATTCCAGACAAAATGTGTTTAAACATGTTTCTGTGATCACTGAATGGCTGAAGATA
>PVJH01012708.1:0-23700 GCA_004026705.1 Nesogale talazaci
ACCTCCCCTCACGATCCATACATACATCAATTGTATGCAGATCTCATTTGCACACTTGTTGCCATCATCACTTTCAAAACATCCTCCCCCCACTTAGACCCCCAGTTCCAGCTCCCCATATTTCCCTTCCTTCCTACCCCCCATGAACCTTTAATAATTTACAGATTGCTATTTTCTTATCGTATACTGTCCAATGTGTCCCTTCACTAACTTTCCTGTTGGCCATGTCCCAGAGAGAAGGTTATATGTAGATCCCTGGAATTAGTTCTCCCTTTCTACTCCACCATCCCTCCACCCTCCCAGTCTCACCACTCCCATCACTCATCCTGAGGGAATATCTATGCTAAGTTCCCCATGTTTCCGACTCCAGTGTACATCCCCTGTTTTAGTCAGGCTTGTCTGGTAGACCCGAAAGCATGATAGTGGGTGTGAGGAAGCATTTGAGAATTAGAGGAAAGATGCATATTTCGTTGTTACTACACTGTACTTTAACTGGCTTATCTCCTCCCTGCAACCCCTCTGTAAGAGGATGTTGACAAACCTATTTTTAAAAGAACTCCATGACTTTACATCATTTCTCTGATAGTGATTTTGTGAATTGACTTTTTGTCTTAAGCTCAGCTCATTTTTGTGTTTTGATAGGGACCAGATGATATAAAATAGCCTCACATTAGAAGAGGGTACCTCCCCAAAACATGGAGAAAAGCTCTGCTAGGAAGCTTTCGTAGTACACAATTTTCCTACTAGGCATTCATCAAGCAATTCGCTCTGAGTTAATGGACCCAGTGCCGTCACCTGGGAAGGTTCTCTCTGGTCACAGTGAATTTTTCTTTTCTTTTTTTTTTTTGGGGGGGTGCCAATCACTGCCCTCTGGTGGGAGTAGGAGGCCCAGCCTTGCTCCTGGAGAGCTGCTGCTGGATTTGAACCTCCAACCCATTGGGCTGCAGTCCCGCGCACAAGCACTATGTCACCGCCATTGGGGCTCAGCCTGCTTGAACCTCATTTTTAAAATTCTTTTGTGATAGTTGATTTAAGAGAACAATATGCGGCTTTGGAATTTTGTTTCCTGCTTGGAAAAATTGCTGTAGAAACTTGTGATGTTGAACACAGTTTATAAGAACAGTTTTGGGAAAAAGTCAAATGTGCACATGGTTTTCTCATTTCAAAAGAGGTAAAATGTCAGTTATTGACAAGTCTTGTTTTGGACATCAGCCAACTTCCCAAATGGATGAAGATGCCGACTCTAGTGCGTTTGGAGTTCATTCCACCAGATCAGACTATTCAACCAAGCTTTCTATGTAGTGGTTCTGGAAAGATAGCCTAACAGTGTGCAGCAAAAAAGACCTGATTTATGGCAGCATGGGGACCGGTCTTGCCTGCTCGCCAATGCACCTGCTCACACAGCCATCTCAGTGCGCCAGTTTTTGGCAAAAAATAGCATGCCTTTCTTGCCCCGCTCACCTTACTCACCTGAACTCACTCTGTGCAACTTCTTTTTGTTTTCCATGAATGAAGAGGGGCATAAAAGGACAGCGATTTAATGACATAGAAGAAGTGAAGTGAAGAAAAAAATGAGAGAGGGCTATCAGCCATCCAAACAGATGATAATGAAAAATGTTTGAAAGACTGGAATCACAGATTTGACAAATGTTTAGAGTACTTTGAAAGTGCTGAGATTGTTGTTGTTTTTAATCATTGGGGGCTCATCCAACTGTTACCACCATCCATCCATCCACCCATCATGTCAAGCACATTTATACATTTGTTGACATCATCATTCTCAAAACATTTTCTTTCTACTTGAGTCCTTGGTATCAGCTCTTCATTTTTTCCCTCCCTCCCTATTCACCCCCTCCCTCATAAGTCCTTGATAATTGATAAATTATTAGTTTTTCATATCTTACACTGTGATGTCTCCCTTCACCCACTTTTCTGTTCCTCCCCCAGAGAAGAGGTTATATGTAGGTCCTTGTAATCAGTTCCCCTTTTCTACCCCACCTTCCTTTCACCCATATTGCCACTATCACCATTGGTTCTGAAGGGATTATCTGCCCTGGATTCCCTGTGTTTCCAGTTCCTATCTGTATCATTGTGCATCCTGTGTTCTAGCCAGATTTGTAATAGAATTGCGATCATGATAGTGGGAGGAAGAAAGCATTTAAGAACTCGAAGAAGATTGTATGTTTCATCGTTGCTATAATGCATGCACCCTGACTCGCTGATCTCCTTCCCGCATTGCTTCTGTAAGAGAATGTTCAATTGCCGACAGATGGGCTTGGGGTCCGCAATTTGCACTTCCCCTCATTCACAATGATAAGATTTTGTGTTCCTGATGCCTGATCCCTTCGAAGTCCCATGATCACACAGGCTGGTGTGCTTCTTCCATGTGCGCTTTGTTGCTTCTGAGCTAGATGGCACCTTGTTTATCTTCAAACCTGTAAGACACCAAATGCTGTATATCTTTTGAAAGCTGTGCACCATTATCTTTCTTCACCACATTTGCTATGTACCTGCTTTGTCTTCAGCAATCTTGTCGGAAAGGTGAGCATCATGGAATGCCAGTTAAATAGAACAAAGTGTTTTTGCATTGAGGGAGTACTAGAATGGAGACCCAATGTCCATCTGCTACCTTAATAGTAAACTTATAAATATATACACATGGATCTATTTCTCCATCCTCATATAGATATATTTACATATGTACATGACTTTATTTAGACCTATATAAGTGCCCTTTGGCTCCTAGTTCTTTCCTGTATTTACTTTTATCTTCCTCTTTGCCCCACTATCATGCTCAGCCATCATATGGGTTTCAGTAATTCCTCTAGGTTATATTACCCTTGATCAAGCCCTACCAAGCTTCTTACACCCTCCTCACCACCGATTTTGGATCACTTGTTGTTCCCTTGTTCCTGGGTTTGTTGACACCACTTCCTTTTCCCACCCCTCTCTGGTCTCCCCCACCCCCCAACCGTAGGTTGTTTATCCAGCCTATCTTATCTGGATCTGTGGAAATAATGACATGCACAAAAATAAGACAGAGCAAAACAAAACAACAAAAGAAAACAAAACAACAAAACCAGTGGCAAAAAAGGAAAGTCTATAAATAGTTCCAGGACTGTTTGTTGGCCTTTAGGAGTGTTGTCCAATTGAGTCTGATGGGGTGCCGCCCCCTAGTCCCACAGTCTGTTTTTGGTACACCCGCAGGACTTCCTTGCTCTGCTCCCCTTGCTGCTCTGTTGCACTCAGTGTTTTGCCTCTGTGTGGTGGGGTCGGATTGGGCCCAGTTCCCACACTGTGTCTCCACTGTTGTCCCTCGTAGATCTATAGGTCAGTGAAAGATGTTGTACCCCATAGTTAGGCCGACCAGATGGTCCTCTCTGTGGATTGGCCACTCTGAGCAGAGGGCTCATCCTCAAAGCTTGGTGGGCCAGGATGTGCTCCACTCTCTCTTCCTCCCCCTCCATCGGCTCCTGTGGGCTGTGATCAGACATGTCCCCCTCTCTGAGCTGCAGCTTCAGTGCTGTCCTCTAAAATAAATTCTGGGGAGAGGGGCAGCTGTCCACGTAGTTGGGGTTGGTGCACTGAGATTGTTTTGTAGAAATAATTTAAATAGAGTTTTGGAGGAAAAATTCCGCTTTTAGTGGGGGTTTCTTCTCATATTTTGGGTGTCTGATGTTTGATGCTGGTGGGAGTAGCGCCTCTGTTTTCCGTGTGGCTTCTCTAGCAGGTTAGTTTGGGTTCATCTCACTTGGTGACATTAGGATTGAAAGGAGTCAAAGAGGCCAAACTTCAGTGTTTAAGTACTTTTCACATCTCTGCTCTGTCAAATTTTCTACCGTGTTGTTAGCCAAAGCAAGTCACAGACTCCCACAGCCAAATTCAAGGAGTGGAGAAATAGATTTCACCATTGGACTAGAGGGAGTAGCAAAGCCACATTGTAAAGGGGTCTCATACAGATAGGGACTAATAGCCTGCCTGTTTTGCCAACAAGACAGTACAAGACCTTTCATTCAATTTCCCAGCTCCCTTTTTGTTTTCTTATAGAAATGTTATTTTAAATGATTGTTATTTAATTTTATTCTCGTATTTACTCATCCTGATATTCCTGATTTCTTTCTGTATTGCCATGCTTCATCTTGAATCATTTTCTATATTCAGAGACAACCTTAAAATAGTTTTTTCTGTGTGAGTTTACTAGTAGTTAATGTTCTGTTTTTATCTGAAAATGTTTCATTTTATTTTCACTTTTGAATGATAGGTTCACTGGGCAGAAAATTTTAGATTGAGTTATTTTTTTCATATCACGGTTCTAGGACTTCATTATTTTTGTTATAGAAACAATGCCTTGATTTTCAGTAATATACCTATGTGGTTTTCTTTGTATTTACATTACCTGATCCTCTCAAATCTCTAGGTTGATACTTTTTATCAATTTTAAAATCTCTCTTTTGAATTTGTGTCAGTTATTTTACTTCTTTTCATATGATATCTTAGAATAATCTGTATGTCAATGTTCCTCTGTTTCCAATATTGCTCTCCTAGTTGGGCACTATTTCCTTTTTTCACTTCAGTGCTTCAGGACATTTTCTAGCTTTTTTTTTTCAGTCAACTCTGTTAAAAATATGTATTATCTATTTCAGTTAATGCACTTTTCTGTTTTAGACAGAATTTAAATTTAATTTTGGGTTTTTTTAATATTTCAGTTATCTTGTAAAATTGATGTTGTTATCTATCTTTTCTAAACATAAAAGAACTTTAAAAGGGTTGTGGGAAAATGGAATTAAAAGATAATGGGGGGAGAAAAAAAAGAGTGGAATTTTTCTATACACTTTTTAAAATTTAATCATATCAGTAAGTTACTTTAGAATTGTATAATATCTGCATCCCTTATCAATCTTTTATTTTTGGGTGTGCACATCTTTTCTTTTTTTGCATATCTTTTTCTGTTACCTGCTTTTTCTCTTGATTTTCAGTCAGTTGGCTTTGTATCTTTATATGACTGGAGGTTTTAAAAGTAAATGTCAGGTATTGTGTTTGAGAAATTATAGAGGATCTTGATGGGTATTTTCCTCTAGAGAGGATAGGATTTTCTTCTGGTAGAACTTAAAAGTTGACCTTAAAAGATGACCTTGATCTAATATGGACTTGAGATGATTAAAACTTTGTTTTAGGTTTCTCAGCGACTGATTTAAACCCAGTTCCTCCTTCCTCCCAAAGTCTTGTCCTTCAGAGGTATCAAATGGAAGTCTGTGGTATTTGCCAATCCTTTTCTTTGACAAGTCCAACACTCTTAATTTTTCCTTTTCATGCACTGCAAGTCTACCAAAAGCTCTTCTTACCATTTTTTCATTAAAATAGACACTTAGCTTGGATCTTGCCCTCTTGCCCCCACCAGATTAGGTAAAAGTAGTAAAGCCTGTAAAACTCACTTTTCTGTGATATCCATTCCTGTTGAATATTTGCCCCTTCAGTCCTGACCATTTTGATAGTTCTGAACTCTAATTTTTGTCTCTGCAACCCTGTGTGACCCTCTGAAGCTGTAGTCAGCAGTATGCTATCATAGGAGGAAAAAGGGGTGGAAAATATTAGTCTCTATCTAGCATTTTATCTTTTTATTTCCTCAAGCCCTGGCTGCCTTATTTGCTTTAAAAAAATATCTTTAATTAAATTTTTTTGGTAGTCAAGTATTACTGGCTTTTTTTAGATTCAGTTTTTATAGCTTTTCTTGCTTGGACAATTAATCTGAAACAGACTATTATTATAGCTGGTAAGGCTTCTTCAACCAGTGGCCTAGGTAGAAGGAGAATGTTTTGAGAATGATGATGGCAAACAACTGTGTAAATGTGGTCTGCGTACAATTGACATATGTATTGATCATGATAGGAGTTGAGCCCTCAATAAAACGATTTATAACAAAAACAAAACAACTCAACTGCCACTGAGTTGATGCTAACTCATGGCGATCCTGTTGGACAGAGTAGGACAGCTGTGCCCCTGGTTTCTGAGGCGGCCATTCTCCAAGAGTGGTTTCAAACTGCTGACCTGGCCCTTGGTAGCCCAGTGAATAGCCCACTATGCTGCTCTGTCTCTACTTCATGTACGTATGTGTGTGTTTATATGTATGTATGTATGCATGCACGTATCTTTTACGCATAGATGTATGTACACATGTGTGGGTGTTCATGTGTATACAGTTATATGCATATGTGTGTTCCCATTTTACTTGCAAAGAAAGCCTAGAAGTCTTTATTCTCCAGTAGCAATAAGCATAACCTAATGTTCATTATTGTTCTCCACTATATGAAACCAGACTCTGTTGGAGAAATGGCTAATCTCAAGAAGAGCTGGGTCAGAGAAAACAGAAGATGAGCCTGGAACATCTTATTGTGTTGAAAATTTATAAAGTCCTCCATGAATGATGGGGCATATCAAAGGAACATATCAAAGGAACAGGAACCAGTTTGAAGAGAATTCCACTGAGCAGGTCTAAAGTAATTTGTGCATCAAAATAAATAATGGCAGTCATAGGTTATAATTCACAGAAAAATTAAAACTCATGGATCCATACAAATATAAATGAATGAATGAAAAATAAATAAGAGAGAAAAAGTATTCTTTCCAGTAGAATAGCAATAAATATAGAACTTTTGGTGTTAGAAAATTACCATGTGGAAACAATTGTAATAGAACCAGATTCATACTGTCTACATTATCTATAGATAATTTCATGACAATTCCTTAAAAAATATTTGCTTATTACAGGGAGAAAAATAGTAACTGTACAATGGAGAAGCTGGACAGATATGACTTTAAAGAATTGATCAAACATAGTATCCTGATACTTGGGTCATCAAGCATCTTTTCTTTGATGTGATGCAGTAAGAAGGAATGACACTTGGTCATATTCTTACCAAAAATGCCTAATCTGAATTTTTAAAACAAGACTCCATCAGACAAAGTCTAAACTGAGGGTCATTGTATAAAATAACCCGTCTGCCTTCTTTAAAAATTTCAGCCACAAAAGACATATAAGAAGTAATGAACTTTCTATGTGATACAAAAATAATAACCAGAGTCTACCTCCATAAGTTGATTCCGATTATCGTTAGCGTTACATGCCATAGTTGATTACTCACGGGAACCCTAAATACAACAAATGAAACACTTCCCAGTGCTGAACCATCCTTAAAATTGTTATGCTTAAGTCCCTTATTTCAGCGACGGTGTCATCCCATTTTCGTGGAATCGCTATTCTCTCTATTTTACCAAGCAGGATGTCTTTTTTCAGGGACTAATCTCCCCCGATAGCATGCCCAAAGTGTGTGAGACAGAGTTTCACCATCCTCACTGGTAAGGAACATTCTAGCTGTACTTCTTCCAAGATAGAGTTATTTGTTCTTCTGGAAGACTATAATAAATTCAATCTTCTCTGCCAGCACCATAATTCAAATCCAGATAATAGAAATATTAAAAACAAACAGACATTGCCAGCCAGTCTATCTGACTCATAACAACCCTGAAGGACAGAGGTGAATTGCCCCATAGGCAGGGCTTCAAGACTGTAGATCCTTCTGAAACAGCCTGTCATATTTTTCACCTGTAGAACAGTCTAAACTGCCAGCCTTCCAGATTAGCAGTCAAAGGCTTACCCTCTGCACACTGCCAGAACCCCTTTTTAAGACCCTAAAGGAACATGGAATTAAATAATGTAATGTATGAGCCTGGATTAAATTCTAAACCGAAGAAGAAAATAGCTTTAAAGGGAATTTGTAAGTCAATTGATGAAATTTCAATGTGGGCTGTAAGAACAAAAGCAGTTTAAGGAAGGTCTGGAGCTGAGCCACGAGAGGGAAGACCTTCATCAATGACTGGAGAACCGATAACTGAAGTGTAGCAACTGATAAAAGAAGACAGACCATAGAGTGATGGTGGATGCAGCTGAGCCCAGCATTCTCAAATTTAAATGGACATCTTGACCTCAGCAGGCTTTCAGCCCAGTAGGTGCCAAAAGCGTTGTGCCGGCATCAGCTAGCATGAGCCTCGAAGATAATCTTGGGCAGTGCCATGGTCCGATTGGTTACACAGTTCACTAAAATGATGTTCTACACCCTACTTCTTGAACAGTGACAACAGAAAGAGGTTTGTTTTTTTTTTAAAAAAGGTTGAGTCCCAGTGGCGTAAGTGGTTGAGTGCAGGACTGCGGCCCATGGGCTTGGCGGTTCAAATCCAGCGGTGGCTCTGAAGAGTAGCACTGGGTAGCTCCCACGACCACCAGAGGCAGTGATGCCCCCCAACCCCTGGAAAAAAAGATCACCTAGCTCAAAGTGCAGATCTTCCCATTATCCTTTCAGCATGATAGAAACTAATGAAGTGATACTATATGGTGTATATGATTTTGCAGTTAAATGTGGAAATGCTGTAGGTTGTTTTGAATAAGTTTCCCTGGTTTTCTAGTGATCTATGGCTCCATTTCCTACCCTACCTACTTTAATGATATGTCCCTTTCTTAGGGCATATATATTCTTACCTACCCTTGTCAAGAATTTTTTTTTTTTTAAACTCCATGCTTCCTCTTTTCAGCCCTCTGAGTGCTGCTCGTCTTACAAAGGATAGCAATGTCTGTCTTCTTATGCATGATGCATACATTCACTACTTTACCTTTCAAAAACAGGTCATTTGACTTTTATCTCCAGGAAATTTGTCCTGTACTAAGGGAAGGTGTGGTTCTACATTCAGCTGTGACCCTGACACTTGCCGCAGTGACTGGGAGCAATCATCGTCCTTAAATCATTGTTATAAAGTCCTGTTTTCCTGGGGAAGTTGAGAACCTCTTCTTTTTGTATACCTGTGTCTTGTTTGGAGTTACCATATCAACATAATACAACAATAACTGTGATGTTAACGACTTTGTGAGATATTTACTGTTCTCATATTACAGAGAAGAAAACAGGCTTGGCGAAGTTACGAAACTTGTCTAAAATCACACAGCTTGCTCCCCCAATAAAATGAGGCATTAAAAAAAAGGGGGGGGGAGGGGAAAGAGGAAGTTATACCAAGGGCTCCAGTAGAAAACATTTGGAAAGGAATATGACAACATGTGTTTGTTTGATATAAATAATGTATTGAATGTTATAAGAATTGTAAAAGCTCCTAATGAAATCATTGGGGACAAAAAGAAAGAAAAGGCAAAGCCAAGATTCACAACCATGTCTGGGGCGTAGTGGTTGTGTGCGGGACTGTAGCCCAGTGGTTTGTCAGTTCCAATCCAGCAGCAGCTCTGTAGGAGCAAGGCTGGACCTCCCACTCCCACCAGAGGGCAGTGATACCAAAAAAATATGTTTAATTATTTTTTAACTCTTAATAATTTTAAAGTGATTATTCTCAGTCTTTTGTAATAATTTTGTGTCGCTTAGTACTGTGAAAAGCATTATGAGAACTTCAAAAATGTCATGAAAAATTCAGTTGTCTTTTAATTGCATTTTTCTGTGAACTTTTTGCCATGTTTTTCTTTCTCTCTCTCTTTTTTTTTTTTTGGCATCACTGCCCTCAGGTGGTGGGAGTAGGAGGCCTAGCCTTTGCTCCGTGGAGCTGGAATTGAACCTCCGTCCCAGTGGGCCGCAGTCCCCCGCACAACCACTACGCCACCGGGGCTCAGCCCTTTCTGTGAACTTTTTAAAGCTCACTGGTATAATCTAGTAATTGATAGCATGGGCTCCAGAACCAGACTCCCTGGATATGAATCCTAGCTTCCGCACATATTACTATATACCTCATATTTCTATACTATATACCACATATTTCTATACCTCATTTCTCCTTTCAGTACAGTCATGATAGTTATACGATGTATCCGACAAGGTTGTGTGAATATTCAATTATTTGAATGTACAAAGCTGGCACATAGTAAGAATTCAATAAATGTCTTCTATTATTAATATAATCTAAGAACCAGTAGAAAAAATTACCAATACCACACATTTATGCAACTAACGCAGTTACCGTAACTCTTTCACTTTGTTCTTACATGTGTTATGGGTACATTGTTTTCATCAGTTCATTATATACAAAAATATTTCTGGTTCTCTGTTAGTAAATTTGGGATAGAACAAAGTTCAGGAGCCCCGGCGGTGTTAAGGGGTTGAGTGCAGGACTGCAGCCCGCGGGCTTGGCAGTTCCAGTTCAGCAGCGGCTCTCAGGAGCAGCGCTGGGTAGCGCCCACGACCACCCGAGGGCAGTGAGGCCCCAAAACAAAGGCAGCAGCATAAGTTTTTAAAAATTATATAACCCAAGTAATTTTGAATAAGTTAGACGGGAAGAAAATCAGAGAATATCTGACCAACTTCAAATTTACTCTAACGCAAACTGGGCAACGGCTTGTAGCGTTCACATGTATAAGAACCATATATAAGCTAAAAAAAAACAAAAGCCCCAAACTGAACTGCTTTATTATGCCAACGCTGTAGAACAGGCTGGTGCTGCCCCTGTGAGTTGCTCAGACTGTAACTCTTTATTGAAGAAGAAAGCTCCATCTTTATCCCAAGGAACTGCTAATGGTTTCAAACTGCCCACCTTACACAGCTAGCAGCCCAGTGAATAATTACTATACCACCAGGGCTCCGAAGAACTATATACAGGTAGGTTTACTAAAAATGCCCTTTTAGAGAATTCATAGCATCTAATCATTCTTTTATGAGTATCTTGCCGTTTTCCCTTTCTTTTTAGTGTAGTTTGTATTGGAATAAATATCTCAATTTTACTTTGTATGTGTGTGTAATATATATAGGTTTATTGGGGACTCATAAAACTCATCATCATACATTGTGTCAAGCATATTTGTACTTTTGTTGCCATCATCATTCTCAAAACATTTTCTTTTTTAAAAATTTTTGGCCATCACTGTCCTCTGGTGGTCGTGGGCGCTACCCAGTGCTGCTTCTGAGAGCCGCCACGCCCACGGGCCGCAGTCCCACACTCAACCACTTACGCCACTGGGACTCAGCCAACATTTTCTTTCTACTTGAGCCCTTGGTATCAGCTTCTCATTTTTCCTCTCCCCACGCCCTCTCCCTCACAAACCCTTAATAATTTATAAATTATTATTTTGTCATATCTTAAACATTGTCCAACTTCTCCTTTCACCCACTTTTCTTTTGTCTATCCCCCAGGGAGGGAATTATGTGTAGATCCTTATGATAGGTTTCCCCCTTTCTATTTCATCCTCTGTCCACCCTCCCATATTACCACTCTCACCCCTGGTCCTTAAGGGATCATGTGTTCTGGACTCCTTGTGTTTCCAGTTCCTATCTGTACCAGTGTACATGCTTTAATCTAGCCAAATTTTCACATAGAATTACGGTCATGATTGTGGCAGTGTTCGGGGGAGAGGGGAGCATGAAAAAGTTAGAGGAAAGATGTATGTTTCATCATTGCTACACTCACTGCCTCCTGACTGGCTCATCTCCTCCCCACTAACTACCCTTCTATAAGGGGATGGTCCAGTTGTCTACAGATGGGCTTTGGGTCTCCACTCCGCACTCCCCCTCATTCACAGTGACAAAAGGAATGAAACATTGAGAAAGCAGCCCAGCCCAGTCCAGTTCAAAGTCATAAGTCCGAAACTAACCCATAGGCCTGATACCAGTCTATCATGTCTTCTTCTGACTCACGAAGTCACATGCAATTGGGTGCAGAGTCCCGGCGCTGGCAGGGGTCTCCCCATGGCTCCTCGCTTCCAGGGCTCAGGGTCCATCAACAGCATCCAGTGGTGGCAGAAGCAACTCATCGCTGGCAGGGGTCCCCACATGGCCTCTCCAGCTTCAGAGGTCTGGCTCCATCAGGGCAAAGCCGTGTGGCTTCTCCCCTGGCTCCTCAGACGCTGCCATCTTGTCTTGTCTGTGATTCATCGTCTCTGATACTAACTTCCAACAACTGGGGAGATAGCTTCTCATCTTCACAAGGGAACTATCATGAGATTTCCCAGACGTGTCAGGAGAAAGCCATGCCCACACAGAGGCCTCATTGGCTACTCAATGGCTATCTCCCGATTAACAGGCCAGACTCCACCCCTACATCTCAATCATAAAAGTAACATAAGCATATGACCACCACAGCTGTTCAGGTATGGTACACCTTAGTTTTTAAAGTAATAGCCTTGCTTTTCAATACTCTAAAGAGGTCTTGTACAGCAAATTTCCAATACAACACATCAATTGAGCTCTTAACTGCAGTTTCCATGAGCACTGATTGTGGATCCAAACAAGACAAAATCCTTGATAGCTTCAATCATTTTTGTGCATATCATGGACATCGTGAAGATTTTGGTTTGGGTTTTCTCTACATAGAGTTGTAATCCACGCTGAAGACTGCAGTCCTTGATCTTCATCAGTAAATGTGTCAAGCCCTCCTCACTTTCAACAAGCAAGGTTGTTTTTTCATTTCAAAGGTTGCTAATAAGTCTTCCTCCAATCCTAGTAACTACATTCTTCTTCATATAAATATTATTCCCATGAGGTGCACTAGGTCTCAAGTAGACTAGAAGAAAAATGTGGAACAAGTTTAGAAATTTCTAAAAACTGGAGGATGAGGAAAGGGGACCAACTGCTACTGGGCTGATAAAGACTAGAAATGCCCTTGAGACCATTGCCTTACAATAATATTTGAATGTAGAATTGAAACAATGTTTGCAGATTATCTTTCAGTCAAATGGTAGATTATCTTTGGGGCAGGGGGACATCACTGCCCTCTGGTGGTCGTGGGAGCTACCCAGCCTTGCTCCCGGAGAGCTGCTGCTGGATGTGAACCACCCAGCCAATGGGCTGCAGTCCTGCACTCAACCACTACGTCACCAGGGCTCAGCCAGTAGATTATCTTTTAAAAGAAAAATATTACACCATGAATAATGTGCTTGCTTAAACAATGGTCAACATTTACCCAAAAGCAAAGATTTGAAGGCAAAGAATGGGGAGGAAAACTAAACCAAGGGAATTAGAACAAACAAATGATGAAGAATGTTAGCACACTGCAAATTTGTAACCAGTGACAATGCAGTTTCTGTAAAATATGTCAAAACCTACTATCATTGAATCAATTCCAATTCATAGGGTTTCTGAGACAGAATTTCTGTATGGGAACAGATAGCACCATGCTACCTTGGAGCTTCTGGTGGTTTTAAATCACAGGCCTTGAATAGATTAAAGCGGAGCCTAGTTTGCTGTATAAATTTACACCAAAGATACAATGAAACATCATCTAAAAAACAAGGTAAAAGCTTTTAAAAACAGGAGCTTAGGGCTGAGCCCCGGTGGCGTAGTGGTTGTGTGCGGGACTGCGGCCCACTGGGATGGAGGTTCAATTCCAGCTCCACAGGAGCAAAGGCTGGGCCTCCTACTCCCACCATCTGAGGGCAGTGATGCCTAAAATAATAAAAAAACAAAAAAACAAAAAAAAACAGGAGCTTAAAATGCTGTTGTTAGGCATTTTCATTCTTTTTTGCTGTAAATTTGTTTCTTTGCCTTTCAGCCTCTATGGCACAAAATGGTAGCCTCTGAATTTTAAGGTCAAGTTTCAACTTTCTCTGCTTTTGAATTGTTCATGGGTCTGAAATTTTTCCATCTAGATTACTTTCTTTCTTGGATTTTATTTTAAAAGAATCATGAGTCTTTTTGTGATGTTTTATGTCTACTGATAAGTGAATTGTGACTTCACCTCATTTTTTTCTCACTTTTTTATTGTGATTTAGTGAAGGCAAATTGGCTTTGATTTGCTACAGTGATTGCAGAAACCCTTGTGATGCTAGAATTATGTGTTGGACTGCTAGCCTCCAGGTCAACAGTTCCAACCCACTCTTTGGGGAAAGGTGAGAATTCTGGTCCCATAAAGACTTACAGCAGGAAATGGGGCACCATTTCTTCTGCTAACAACCCTTTGGATATTTAACACCATTTGTGAGCTATATGAAATTAATCAACTTAAAAATTAGTCTGCTCTGTATTCACAATATTTAATTAACTTACCACTGATATGATGATTGGAACTATCTGTCTTTGATGAAGCGTGTGATGTTAGCTGGTGTTGATAATATATGATGGTAAATGGCCTGTGGAACTGACATTCTGCACTTCTGATTTACAGCTTACAAAACTCAAAATAGTAGTTCTACCCTATCCTGTCGGCTTGCTATGAGTCAGAATTGTCTAGATGGCAAGGAGGTGTTTTGTTTGTTTGTCTTTGTTTTTGACTTTGACATTGATTGCAACCTTCACAATGTAACAGCACTCTTCCCACTTCCCTCCTTGTCTTTTCTGTCTTCATTTACCCTGCTCTCTAATCCCTTCCAGCCTCTTTTTATCCCTGGGCACATGCTGCCCTTTGGTCTCCTTGGATTGGTTGTTCTAGACAGCAGATACCACACTCTCATTTTTGAAAGTTATTCTTTTCAGTGGCAATAAATTTTTGTAATCCCTTGAAATAAATAATTTCGCTCTCAAATCTGATTTCCATTGTTGCTGTTAATAAATCAACTGCATAATAGTTAATTATTTTAAGTGAATCTGCCTTTTTACCTTTGGTTACTTTTGAACTACTTTAGGTTTTTTGTTTTTGTTTTTTATATTTCTTATGCTAAATTAAGGTTTGGGAAGGATTGTGTGTTTTCTTCTAATTTATTCTTTGAGGCATTTTGACTGTAAACTGTTTATTTTCCCCGTATTATCGGAGTCTTAAGATAGAAATGCGTTTGTTTTTCTTCAAATGCCTCAGAACACCACAATTTAGCAATGCTATAATTCCATTAATTTGGTGTTTTGGACCACCCAAATGGTATGGATTTGGATTGCAAATTTGTACGTGGACTGCTGTAGTTACAACTGCTTAAGATTCTATTCTCTGTTCTGTCATAGGAAGGCATATTTCCTTGGAGTCCTTTGGAGAGAAGGTGTGGGGAGGGGATGAGTTTAATTTTCTGAAAATAGTATTTTGCTATGTTTTCAGTGAAAGTTTACATCGTAAATTAAGTCCTTGTTTAACAATTATTACACAAATTGTTGAGAGACTTTCTACATTCTTCACAATGTATTAAGTCTCATTAATTGCCTGCTAGATGTTTTTCTATACCAATAATCTTATCGCCCTCTTCCTTTAGCTTTTTAATCTTTGCTTTAGAGTAATTATTGAGATGAATTTTTTTCTTTTTTCTTTTTAATCATTTTATTGGGGGCTCATACATCGTTTTTCACATATTGAGATGAATTTTAAAGGAGTGCAATACTCTGGTAATATTCTTTATTTTATAAGCTAATCTATTATTTAGCTAAAAGGTGCCTTCAGGAGATTTGTTTATAAGGTTTATAAGAACTGGGTGATAATCTTGGGAATTCCTTTATCTCATCTAATTCTGTTAAGTCTCAATATTTTAAATGTATTAAGTTCTATTTCACATTTTTCAATTGTCTGAAGATCCATGAAGCTTCCTACTCCCACAAAAAGATACTTCTACTCAGGCCTGTTGGGTCACTATGAGTTAGAATCGACTTGATGGCAGTGAGTTTGGTTTTTGGTTATCAAGATCCCTAATGAGAATAGTTTGTAGGGGTAGCTGGGCACCATCTAATTTCTTTGACATAAAGGTACTTAGGGGCATGATTTTTAATGAACTACTATTTCTTTAGTCTGATTTCTTACCTTGGACTTTGGTTTTCATTAGTGTTTGTTGTGGATAATACACAGAGGAACACACTGTACACACACCCAGCCCCCCCCCCCCAAAAAAAAAACCCAAACCAAAAAATGGAAAATAGCCCCCCTGGCAAACTGTCATAATATGCATTTTCCCCCCTCAGCAGGCATGAGCATAGACCCACGCACTGAGTTAGTGTACCCAGTTGCACCTCCGGACGCTGGTCCAGTGAATTTCTTCATAAAAGCTGTTTTGCTGAAACCTGGTGTGACAGGCACCTAATCTGATGTCCATTTGAGGATTAAGAGTGTAGAGGTGGAGTCTACCCTGTCAATCTGGAGACAGCCAAGGAGACCTCTGTGTGGGCATGGCCTTCTCCTGAGAATTCTGGGAAATGTGGTACTTTCTTCTTGAAAGCAGGAGACATTCTCCCACTTGCTTGAAGACTCTCTACTGACAAGGTTTATTTCCTGTGAGCCATTCCTGAGGAGAAGCCACATGGACCTACCCTAGTTCCCTGAGCTGGACAAGCCACATGGACGCAACCAGACCTCTGAAGCCAGAGGAGCCACAGAGAGACCCCTGCCAGCGCTGAGATGCTTACACACCACTGGATCCAAAGACTTTCTACCCACTGGCTTGTGATCGTCCTGCGTTTGGCTTCATTGCATGTGTTTCGTGAATCTGAAGAGGACTTTATAGATTGACTTTATAGACATATGGGCTAATATCAGACATGGCCTTAGAATGGATTAGGTTGGGATGTTTTCTTAATGTACAATTACCCTTTGTGTAAAACTCTCATATACATATGTGTATGTATGAATTTGTTTCTCTAGTCTACTTGGTCTAATACATCTTGTTTTTATGATGGCTGATTTTTTTTTGGGGGGGTGCATCACTGCCCTCAGGTGGTGGGAGTAGGAGGCCCAGCCTTTGCTCCATGGAGCTGGAATTGAACCTCCATCCCAGTGGGCCACAGTCCCGCGCACAACCACTATGCCACCGGGGCTCAGCCCGTGATGGCTGATTTAAAAGAACAATGTGCACCTGTGAAATTTTGTTTCTTGCTCGGGAAAAATGGCGCAGAAACTGTTATGATGTTGAATACAGCTTACAAGGACAGCACTATGGGAAAGACGCAAGTGTACGTGTGATTTTCTCATTTCAAAAAGAGTGAAGTGCTTATTGATGACAAAACTTGTTCTGGATCTCGGTCAACTTCCTGAATGGACAAAAATGTTGATTCATAGGGCGTTTGGAATTCTTTCCACCAGGTCAGACTGTTAGCCGAGCTTTCTAGTTAGAGATTTTGAAAAGATAGCATAACAGTGCAACAAGAAAGGCCTGATTTGTGACAGACGGGACTGGTTTTGCCACCATGTCTGTACACCTGCTCATGAAGCCATCTCATTGCACCTGTGTTTGGCAGAAAACAGAACGCTTCTCTTGTCCCACACACCTTGCTTACATGACCTCACTTTGTGCGACTTCTTTTTGTTTTCACGAATGAAGAGGGACATGAAATGACAGTGATTTTTGCCATAGAAGAGGTGAAAAAAAAGCCACCCAGGATGGTGCTGATGCTCAAGTGTGTGAGTTAGGCTTGAGTCTACAAGGCAGAGGCAGATTCGTTATAGCACTTAATCTCTAGGTTTTCAGAGAGTTTGGTCTGGCAATTCCTTGACTTTCTATTTGGCTCATCAATGCTCACGTGTTTGTTTTTTTCATTCACAATTTAGACTTCCCTTTATCGTATCTATTTTGTTGTGGTTTAGGTGAGAGCATATTGGTTTTCCATTGAAGAATTTATATACCTTTTGTTTCCAGGCACTGGTTGCAATCCCTACTGTGGCAGAACTCTTCCGACTTCATCTGTGTATTCATGTTTCCATTCATCTCTCTTTTCCTGTCTTCTGAATGTTTTTTGAGAAATGCTGCCCTTTTAGTCTTATATGATTGATTCTTTTAAGGCAGCACTTCTCAACCTGTGGGTTGCAACCCCTTTGGGGGTCAAACAGCCCTTTCACAGGGGTCACCTGATTCATAACAGTAGGAAATGTACAATTACGAAGTGGCAATAAAAATAATTTTATGGTTGGGGGGTCACCACATCATGAGGAACTGTAATAAAAGTTCATGGCATTGGGAAGGTTGAGAACCACTGTTCTGAGGAGTGTGTTTCTTCTCCCTGATGTTCGTGTTCACCGTGTAGGACTGTTGTTTGCTTGGAAGCAGAGCCATGGGGGTAAGTTCACTTCCAGTCATGAAGGTTGGCTATGGGCTGTTGACTCAAGGGTTCAGTCAGGCTTCATTAGAGCAGTAAATTAGGCGTCATTATGATTGCGAGGTTTATTTCTCATTTTCTCCAACTGTGTCTGGAACCTTCTGTTGTGATCTGAATTAGAGTGGTTAATAATGATTAGCCGGCACCATCTAGTTCTGCTCTTAGGATAGTGCAGGCTGAGGTTCATGTGGTCTCTTAGTTTTTTGGACTAATTATTTTCTTGCATCATTGATTTTCTTCATTCTTTTTTTTGCTTTAGATGGGGAGAGATCAATAGTTGTGCTTTTCTGAAATAAGTATTTTCCAACACATTTAATTATTCCCAATGGATTGGGTGAACAATCTAGCCTAATATTAATGGTAGATTCTTTTTGTAGTTTCTTTGGTTTTTCTTTTTATATTATATGTAGAGCCCAATTATTAGTGTGATTTTCAAGGTTAAGTCATGAAAGCAATAACTGTAAGTAATGCTTGAGTTTGGAGAGTTCTTGTCCTTTTTATTAGCTACATGTCATTTCTTGGATCACGTCTATCCAAAGCCCTGCCATCGACTTAATTCTGACGTACTGCGAGTCTGTAGGATTCCAGAGTCTGTCACTCTTCACAGGTGTGGAAAGCTTCATCTTTTTTTCCCACAAAGGTTTTGAGCCTTTTCTTGTACTAATTAAGGTTAAATAGGAACTATATGTTCCAATTCCAACTTAGTTACCAAATTCCTAAAGAGAGAAGAGCAGATTTCATTTGTACCCCAGGGACTGCCTTTACTTTTCTGTGGGGCTCTTTTTCCAGCACTTACATAATGCTTAATACTTTGTTGACACTGGGTGTTTTTTAATGAACAATGAAGGGAAATGGCTAGATATATTGAATCATAGCACAGGCTGAAGTATGTTTATATTGGGGGCTAATTGTTTATTTAACATCTTACAGTAGTTAAGGTTAGTTTGGATAAAACAGAAACCAGTGCTCCTTACCTTAAGCACACTAGTGAATTTATTGGATGACAAATAGAATATCTGATGGTGTTTTTATAAAGAGTTGCACTAGCAACACAAAGTGGTTATAAAATACATGACATTGTGAAGGAAATGAAAAGCTGCAAAATAAAGAATTGCAAAAAATAAAGTTGGCCTTACAAGTGAAAAATGGATTTTAGGTTGAGAATTTTTGATATGTAAGATAGAAGTACTGGATTTATCTGGGGGTCGGAACTGGGGGGGGGGGGTGAGGTGGAAGCATTCCAGGCAAGGAAATAGATAGACCCAAGGTGGTAAAGAATTCACAGTTAACTGAAAGGGTAATGAAGACAGGCAGGCATACATAATATGCTAACAATTATTGAGCATTTGCAGTGTTCTAGGTTACTGTCCCAAACACTTTACGATTCAATCTTTATAGCAAAAGTAGGTACTTTTAAAAATGTGTGGTTGCTGGGCTGAGCCCCGGTGGCATAAGTGGTTGAGTGCGGGACTGCGGCCCGCGGGCTTGGTGGTTCAAATCCGGCGGCGGCTCTCAGGAGCAGCGCTGGGTAGCTCCCACGATCACCAGAGGCAGTGATGGCCAAAAGGAAAAAAAAAAAAAGTATGGTTGCTGTAAGTTAGAATCCATATACAATAGTGAGTTTAGTTTTATTTTGGTATTACAAATGAGGCTAAAAGGATACATACACAATAATTTAAGGTTAATTTAAAGTAACTGGCTGAGCCAGGACTTAAACTTGGACATTGTGAATTAGGAGCCTCTGGGTTGATAACTAAAAGGTTGGAGGTTCAGGTTCACCCAGAAGTGCCTTGGAAGAAAGGCCTAACAATCTATTTCCAAAAAAATAGCCTTTGAAAACTCTATAGAACAATTCTATCAGACACACATGAGGTCACCATGTGTGTCTAATCTGAATAACCCTATGTTCAGTTCAAATCAGACACACATGAGGCCACCATGGGCCAAAACTGACTCCATGGCAACTGAATTGAGAGTGAATTGGGAGTGCAGTCTTTCTTTTTAAAAAGTTTTATTGACACATATTTCATGTACCCTACAAGTAAGTGATTTCAATATATTTAGAGGGTTGTGCAGTCATTATCACAATCAATTGTAGGACATTTTCTTCATTCTTGTATTCATCATTGTTAGTTCCCTACTATACCGTCTACATCCTCTGCCATAACCTAAAAATCTATTAATGTAGTTACTGTCTATAGTAGTTACATAATCTGTTGTCAACTTGAGGTTTTACGGGTGAAGGGGTGGAGTTTGCCTGTCAATCAGGTTGCAGCTTGATGACCTTATTGGAGGCACTGTGGTGAGAAATAGCTCACCAGAGACCAGGTACACACAGACTTTACTTTGTCTTCCCGCTGACAAGCCCCATGGAGTTACACTGCTGCAGCCAGAACCCTGGAACTGGAGGAACCGAGTGGAGACCCATGCCAGGGCTGAGATGCTGGCTTCCACCACCACTGAATCCACAGGACTTTTCACCCATATTCAGTGCTCACTTCACGGGAGCAAGTGTTGAGCAGGACCACATTCGTAAGAACTAATTGATCATAGATTAGGTCTTATAATCAACTGCACGAAAATGTGTTCTATCGGTTTTATGCCATGATGACGTCCCGCATACAGAGATGTCGAGTTTTGTATTAAAGTTTAAGATGGATTGAGAAGTCCTATTCTTAGAGGTAAAGTCTTGGATCAAGGTTCTGATGCTGGATATGAAGAGCAGGGGACAAATTTGAGATATTTTAGGAGTCGTTTGTTGATAAAGGGGTGTGGTAAATATATGTTGGAGAGCGATAATGAGTTCATGAGATGACATATATTGATAATTTTCAAAATTACTTGTCAGAAAAGGGGAGCAGATTTTTTTTTGTATACACTTTCCAGTGGTATTTCTTGCTCTCTTCAGTTCTTGGAACCAAATATATTTTTATTCTAGTCTGCCTTTCCAGATTCCAACACCTTTTTCTCATCCCACACTTGACAGATGCTTAGAGGAGGCAAGTCAGTGTGAAAAGTAGGCTAGCATTCTGAGCAATTCTGCCCTTTTTCATCAAGATGTTCCTTGCTAAATCAGTCCTTGCTAAATTAAAGCAATTTCATTTTGTTCTATAAGTAAAGATTTAATCCTTGCTGTAGCACCATTCTAATAGTCTGTGCATGTATGTGTTGTGGAATTGAAGTAAGTGGTCATTTGCATTTTTACCTTAAAGCAGTACATGCCACCTTTGACTGCAGACTTAAGTAGATCAGAGCTCTTTTTCATTTTATAAAACTCTTAATTTTTTCATCATTTAAGGAGTGAAAATTTGAAAAATCACATATCAGAACAAAAGAGTATTATGACAAAGATAAGTGGTAAGATGAGAATTAATAATACAGAAGCATGAAATAGACAATAGATAAGAATCATGGAATAATATTTAAATGAATGGCACCTAAAAATGGAAGAGCTGCTTAACCCTTTCAGGTTCCGGTGAAAACACATGATCCTGACTGTAAAAAGTCATAGACACATTTACATTTCAATTTGTACAGTGTCTTAGGACGTTGCTGGAACTCACGTCGATAGCATGCATCATCCTCTCTGTGAACATATTATCCAAGTCATGTACTTGACTTGTTACCACCTTCTCAAAAAAACAAATAGCACCACCTGGGCAAATGAAAATGCTTGTTAGACAACCTACAATCCAGGAGAAGTTGTCGATATCTGCTTTTACAACACTTTCTCCCTCCCCCTCCCCACCCCCTGTCTATTATTCCAGAGCCTTGGATGGTGCAGTATCTTCCACTTTGGAAAACCCCTCAATGGTAATTAAAGTTCTGAGGAGCTAGAGACTAGTCAATTGTCACCTTCAGACTCTGAAAGTGTTCTCTTCTCAAATCCCAATCTTTAGGACAGCCAGGAAGGAATTTGTTGTTTTTGTTATTTGAAACCTCTAGTGTAGCAACTGATGAGACAATGCAATTTTTAATTTTAACTGCTTAAAAATTATAGAATAACCTGTTTGAAGTTTTCCCTTTGAAAATGCTTTAGAACTCAAAGATTTTCTGATATAATGCAATATTTAAGGTCCTTAAGCTATTTAGCCTCTTTTTAATGGGAGCAAAATTATTAATGAATTTAATGAAAACTAGTGTTATACAGGAATTGAGTGAACATTTTCTTTGAGAAGTGATTTTTACTTTATTTTTTATATTTTTATTTTTATATTTTACTTTATATTTTAATACTAACCTATTATATTTTGTACTTTCCCATGAGTCTGTTGGTAAGTTAATTTTGCATTATCTCAAAATTGATTTAAAAGTGAATTTTCTTCATCCTGTAAATGCATTGCATGTGTTTATTTAGCTGTTGGTGAAAGCTATACTTTGTTCCTGCTTAATTGACTCAGTGCCTAAATGGAACACTGAGCCAATGATGCAACTCAATAAACTAAAAATTGTTTCCTATCATACGAGTTATGCCAGTTAGACCAGTATCAAATGTACTCCGGAATTCTTAGGATTCATTCATTGAGCAGGGTTTGGACTATGTGACCTACCTCTAAATCCTTTGGCTGTGCTGAGAGACTGGGATTCCTTAAATTTTTTTCACTTGCTTAGCTTCATCAAATAAAAGGATTCTTTCTTCACTCTGAATATTGAAAGTTCTATGTCATAAGAAGTAGTAGAATATAAGGAAGAAAAATTCCAAATTTATTTGTTAAGTTTGAAGTGTAATTTTCTACTTTAATGTCATGATTTAATTTGAGGGTGTAATCTGTCCTGGATTCCCTTTATTTTCATCTCTTATCTCTACCAGTGTACATGCTCTGGTCTAGTCAGATTGTAAGGTAGAATTGGGTTCATGATAGTGGGGAGTGGGGGTGGGGGAGAAAGCATTAAAGAAGCAGAGGAAAGTTGTATGTTTCGCTGGTGCTATACTGTGCACTGACTGGCTCGTCTCTTCCTTATGACCCTTCTACAAGGCATGTCCAATTATCTACAGTGAGCTTTGGGTCTCCCCTCCGCACTCCCCCTCATCACATTGATAAGATCATTTGTTCTGGATCTTTGAGGCCTGATACCTGATCCTAACGACACCTCCTGATCACACAGGCTGGTGTTGAAGCTATACATCTTTATGAAAACGAACTCATGTTTTCCCCATGAAATGGCTGCTGGATTAAAACCGACCTTTGTGGTCAACACTTAACCTAAAGTGCCATCATGGCTTTATATTAAAACTCCTGTTTAGGGCTGAGCCCCAGTGGTGTAAGTGGTTGAGTGCGAGACTGTGGCCTGCGGGCTTGGCGGTTCAAATCCAGTGGCGGCTCTCAAGAGCAGTGTTGGGTAGCTCCCACGACCACCAGAGGGCAGTGATGCCCCCCCCCAAAAAAAACCAAAAACAAAATATAGTTCCAAGAGCCTTTCAATCATACTCAAAAGTGAGACTTTTACTCTCTTCATCGTTAATCCATTTCAGGTAACTAAGCATATGGAAGAATAATCTATCATTATAGAATCACTGTCCAATAGGTTTTTTTATTAATTAAAATAATCTAACTTTGAAGCTATACAATTGAGCACATAGAAAATGTTGAAATTCTACCAGTTATAAATTCTTATATGCGCTATATTTCGAGCTTGCAATTGCTGTATGAAACATCTCTCTTGATACTGTATTTCCTTTTACAGAACTTTTGTCTGTTCAGAGCCATTGACTAGTTATATCCATTACACAGCAAAA